>JANHFL010004198.1:106599-118257 GCA_032468155.1 Oxyrhabdium leporinum
TGGAAACTAATCAAGGAGAGAAGCAACCTGGAATTAAGGAGAAACTTCCTAACAGTGAGAACAATTAACCAGTGGAAGAGCTTGCTTTCAGAAGTTGTAGGTGCTTCATCACTGGAGGTCTTTAAGAAGAGACTGGATAGCCACTTGTTTGAAATGGTATAGGGTTTCCTGCTTGAACAGAGGAATTGGACTAGAAGATCCCCCAAAGCCACTTCCAGCTTTATTCTTATTGATTGATTGATTGATCTCTTTCAACTGAAAGATTCAGCTATATTATCTTAGAAGACAATACAAACAGTAAACACTGGCATTCTAGTTAAATACACACTGTCTTATCCACTGGCATTCTAGTTAAAACTGTTAAACAACTTTAAACTAATCCCTATGATGGATTTCTCTTTCTTAGGTTTAGTTCTACAGAGAATCAGAACACGTGGACATTTAACAGAATCTCTAACCCTTTGACATCCATCAAGTTTAGATAAATCATGACAATAAAGTTTTAAAAGTAGTAAACTAGAGATAGATGGCAACTGATGCAGGATCCAGATTTGCTGGCAAGCAAAATGCACTGCGTGTGTAAATCTTGCGACTTAATATGCTTATCTATAAGAGTTTTAATTCAGAACCACATTCTGTGGAGGAGTAGAACGGAGAAATTATGCAAGGCTAAGCAACCCTGCTGCTAATAAAACATTTAGTTCAATGCTAAGAGGGCACATCTGTGTGGTGGGAGGGAACGAGCACAGCATATGATCATTCAAATCCGTGCTCTGTAGGGATGCATGTTCATCATGTGAGCAATCCATTAGCCCAAATAGTCTGCAGATGACTGAGTGGGAAATTCTGCAAAGCAGATTTCTGATTTTCAAGCAGGCAGGGAAACACCCCCCCCAAAAAAAAAAAAACCCCGAAAGGATGCTTTAACTCCGAGACACTTACTTATGTTTCCATTTCTGAGCCGCAAACAAAAGTAGCTCTGCTCTTTCTGTTATAACTGAAGAGCTGTTAAGAGGCTGTTCAGTTGAATGAGCTTGTCTGAAGGGCTATTCTGCCCAGGTCCAACTTAAAAGAGATATAAAAAGAAAGTTGGCATACATGTTATTGTCCTTTCCATCAAAGTGAGGTGTGCTACATCTTTATTTAATTTATAATGATTACGTCTTGCAATTTTATGTTTCCTGATTGATTTGATTTTTATCCTGCCTTTATTACTTTATAAGTAACTCAAGGCAGGAAAATATTCCTCATACTCCTTCCTCCTCCTGTTTACCCCATTACAACAACCTTGTGAGGTGGACTGAGCAGAGAGAGAGGAATTGGCCTAAAAATCACCTGGCTGGTTTTCATGCCTAAGGCTGGACTTGAACTCAGCATTTCCTAGTTTCTAAGCTAGCACTTTAATCACCACAGACAATTGGCTTTTGCATGTGATCATGCTTACCTACCGTATATGATTAGCACCAGATACAGTAAGCAATCCTGTTCCTCTTTCATATCTCCTTTCTTTATAACATGTGTGTGGGCAGTCTAGGGCAAATTTTGGAGCATAATAAATATGCTCTATGGAAGCATTGTTGAATAAGTATAGATTCTAAGGGTTGTTTTTTTTTTTTTTAACAAATGACAAAAGGGACCGAGCCGACAGCATCCTAGACCTGAAGGTTGATGAATCACAGATACCTGGCAAAAGTGTGGAACGATCCTTCGACAGATCAGACACACAGCAATTCAGGGGTTTCAAGGTCAGAGGAAGATGAATAAGATTCATATTATTGATACCGTGATATCTTTTCATGGAGGGTCCAGTAATCCTGAAGAGTACCTCTTTCCTATAGCAAGAGGCTTCTTTGTGCATTTTAAATTCTAATAATTATGGCACTAGAAAAAACCCCAAAATTTTATAGCTGGAAGCCTGTAAGTGATATGCTGTGATAAGATTTGCCGTTAAAAGTTGAAGGAAATGTCTTTTCATTTTTACTACCTCACAGCCATCATTTTTCAAGGCTGGAATCAGATAACTTGGACCACATCTGCACTGCAGATGGGCTTACTTTTGATGAGAGTTTAGTACTTCCCTACTTTTAGATTAAAATGACATTTTGGGAGATGGCTTATTGTAGGGCAATGGAACTGTCCATAAGACATGTAGCTATGCTTTCAGATTTCCATCTCTTTTTTCCTTTTCCTGCGTTCCCTGATTTAAATCTCACATATTGCTTATTGGGAATGCATCGCTGAGTACCAAGGCTATGTTTTTCACAGATGTAGAGATGGAAACCAAAAGAATCTATCCTTCCGTTCACTCCTTTATGAACTGAATAGGGGAGGAGAAGAGAATGACAGATCTAATCTTTAATTCAAGGTGTTTGTTTTTTAGCTACACATTATTTTAGCATTATACTTCCTTAACCAGGCAGAGCAGCTTATCTTAAAATATATTCAACTTGGAAACATTATACACTCTGATCATATTTTCAGTGGGAAAGCTGCACACACAAATCACTTATACCAAACCATATTACTGATTTTTCAAAGTCTGTCTGCCTCTCTTCCTGAGATCTATTTAACTGGAAAACCTGTCCTGGGACTTCTGTTTTCAAAACATGTGCTCTAACCTTGAAATTTTATCTTTTCAAAATAAAAGTCAAAGACATTTCTAATCTCAAAACAGCAAACAGAGCATGACTTCTGGAATTTCAGAACAGTAACTAATGCATCCATCTGGTATTCTTCTGTTTACATCTGGATTTGAAATGAACTTCTGGGCCTTTTCAATTCTTATGAAAGCTGCTTATGTTTCTTGATATGTTTTCTCAAAGACTGCTGCTTAAATTTTGGTTTATAAAAATTATTGAAATTTCAAGAAGTATGCTGGTCTTCTTGACATGATGGTACTATTTATTTGAATTTACATACTTTTTATGCTTACTCTTTTTTTCTCCAAAGAGGTACAACCTCTGTTCTTCTTTGGCCCATGAAAAGCGAGTGAGCATGCAAAAAGAAAGGACCTAAAGTGGGATGAAAAAGGAAGAACAGGTTGGCCCTAGAACAGAACGAGAAAGAAAGAACTGGTTGGCCCTAGAGCGTTCTCATTTCTAGAACGGAACAAGAAAAAACAAACAAACAAGAGCAGAATGCAAAAGAGGCAATAAGAAGGAGAACAAGTAAACAAATCAACAAAAATGGAGTGCATTGCTGAATGTGGTGCAGTGCAGAAAATTGTTCATGCCATTTTTTAACTTGTTGGTAAATAAGCTGATAGGTCTGTAATTTTTCCTTCCTTTTCGTAAGATAGAAGTATTTGCACTCCTCCAATCTTGTGGGACTTCTTGAGTTCTCCCGAAATCCTCAAAGATTTACTGTTAGCTCTTCAATCACCTCCACTAGCTCTCTCAGCATCCTTGTTGTAATTCATCTGGCCCTTAAATTAGCTAAGTGCTCTTTTACCATCTTCTTGTATGTCCTAAGTTGCAGTTTTTCCCTTCCATTTGTGACACCCTGATGGCCAAGTAGGGCTTTGTTTCATTTCTGAGATGGTAAACACACAAAAAAATATGAGTTAAGGCATTCTGATTTCTTGCTATCTCTTTTTACAAATGCAGCCTGTTCTCCTTGCAATACTGCTTCTTTGGCTTTTGTTTGTAATGTTCGTTGCTTTCAGAATTTCTTATAAGGCTCAGCTCATCTTGACTTTTCCCCCCTATGGCACAACGATATCTCCAACTTTTATTTATTTTTATCTTTGAATTAGTTTTATAGCTGTTCTAAAATGATTGTAGAATGAAATAAATTTATTCTGTTCCCAATCATGAAAGAACATCCATGATACTGAAAATTCTTGTTCCAAGAAATACTCAAGCATATTAATTAAACATTAATTTATTTTACTTGGATTTGCCTTCTTAAGCCCAGATGTTATCCTTTGTTAATTAGGCTACTTTGTGGTAAAAGAAACTAGAAGAATTAAACTCATTCCTGTTTTCATTAGAGGAGCTTATAAAGTTTCTACTTCTTAACCTTTTTTTTCTTTCTTGGTCGTCAGTGTATACTTTACCCACCAAAGGACCTTCCTAAGTATGTTTTTAATTTTAACCAGTTTCATTTCTTTATTTATAATAACAAAATCTTAATATACTAGTGAGTTTTAACCACAGAAGCTATAAAAGCAAAATACCAGTTATTTAAATATAGTAAACATTAACATTTGTGCAAATGTATGAATTATCTTTGCTTATTATATAACCAAAAATTAAGCTAATGATCCACCAAAACAGGGAGACACAATTTAATTGATTGGATGTTCAGTCAATTCAATTGATTGGAAGTCATTATAGCATTAGTTCAGGAAGAAATTTTAATAGTCTTCACCTAGCTTCTACACTTTTCAGCTCTAATGGCATCTGCTAATAGTTCTGTGACCAAGTCTCAGCAAGAGGAACAAGAGGCATCCTTATCTGGTTCTGTGGGATAATAGGAAAAAACATATAATTTAATAATATTTTTGCTGCAGGAAAGTTATATATCATTTCTATCCAAGTCATAACATTTACTGGAAGTAAATCACAGTGAACATAGGTTTGTATAAGAAGGTCAAACATTCAATTTTTTCCCCTTTCTTTACCAAGTTTCATCTATTTTAGAGTGATATTTACTAAGCACAGTGATAGCATTGCCAGTTCTCATGCTTGTATGACATCTGGCTATATTTGAAGTCTGCCCTTCAGATTCAGCTGCCATGAGTTGGGCAACTACATGCAAGAAAATTGTAAACTTGCATCCTATGTGGCTGCCAAGAAACAAAGTACACTTGACAATGTAAATTGATTTAGTTCTACCAAATTTCAAAATAGAAAACACATATAAAAGAAGAAGTGCATGCGTTTTAAAATGATCGACATTTAAGTAATTTTAAACTGATAATTAATGGATTCCTCTGGATCTACTTTTTTTTTTCAGGTTGACAGAACAAGAACAAGAATGGGTGTTCTATTCCATGGGTGTCAAACTCTCTGCGTCACATTGCCTTCACGTGACATATCATGACATTTTTCCCTTTCACAGAGCTGGGGTGAGATTGGCTCACACGTGACGCATCCATCCTGTGGGCGGCCAGTTTGACACACCTGTATCTATTCAATCTTATCTTTTTCAAGAAAGAGCATAAACCAAATTTTATCTGTATCAGTTTGATTAGCTAAGTAAACAGTATTATCTTCCCCTGTGAAAGGAAAATGTTCCCAGCCACTTCGGCTTTAAGTTAGGTGCAGCACAAGTGTAGTCATTCAGAAATTAAGTGCTTTAGAAGACATCAGCATTTAGTCAGTTGATTTCAGAAAACCTGGTTAGTCCTTGCGCAGGGAACCTCCAGGGAACTCCAAGGCAGCTGGCTAGACTAGGACATTGGCAAAGTTTTACAAAAGTGATTTGCCCTTACCTTCTTCCTGGAGCTGAGAGAGAGGTACTGGCTCAAGGTCACCCACCTTGCTTTGTGCTTCAGGCGGGACTAGAACTCATGGTCTCCCAGTTTCTTGCTTGATACCTTAACCACTGCTTCAGACTGGCTTTCACCATCACAATGAAAGTAACTGTTTGGTAACAACTTTTAGAAAGTTCTGGAGGGGTTATTTTGTGTGTATGACATGAAACTAATTATAATTGTACACCTCCAGGACAGGATTGTATCCTGAAACAATTATATAGGAATAATTAAAAGAGAGGGTTTTGCTGGAGGAGAGGGCTATTACATGAACAAAAACAAATGGACCCGCTCCTTTTCTTCTTTTTGGAATTAGTTGTAGACGTTCTTGTCTGTGTTAAATAGCCATCTATTCCGGCTGCCATGAATAAGCTTTGGCTGGCTTCTATAGAGTGTTGACAAGGCTTGTTGAGATACAGCCAAGAAGAGCTGAAGGTCTGGCTGGGAACAGCACAATACTTTGTTTGTTTCATTGTTTCACTGAAAGTGTTAGCAAACGAGTGTGACAGGATATGGAAGAATTTACAGCCTAAATGATGCCTGAAAATATACTTCTACATCAACAGTGACTTCAGATGGACTTCTTCTGATGGATTAATTACAGAGGAATCCTTTGTTTTAAAAATCAGAACTAACAAGTTTGTTTATGGGGCGGGAGAATCAAATTGCTAAAAGAGGCTCTCAAACTCTCATTTTTCTCTGGAAATTCCTTACTGTTCAAGTAAGTGGTCAACAAATTACTTACCTTGCTTAATGCCTTAAGATTTATTTCCTTGCCTCTTTCTTTTAAATGGAGAAAACATTACAGAAGATTGATATAATAGGCATTTGTGAATCCAGGCTGTTAATTGAGACATAATGCTACAGCAAGGGTGTCAAACTCAATTTCATTGAGGGCCGCATCAGGGTTGTGTTTGACCTGCTGGGGGGGGGAGTGGGCATGGCCATGGTGGGAGTGGCCAGCATGACATCACTCATGTTGGGATGCACCTGTGGGGCCCAAGCTCTCTGCCAGCAAAAACGGGCTCCTGAGCTCCGTTTTCTGCTAGGACTGCTTCCTGCAACCCTTTCCCAGTGAAAACGGAGCTCAGGAGGGTCATGCACAGCCCTCGTGAGCTCCATTTTCGCTGGCAGAGGCACCACGGATTGGTCCTTTGCTGTTTCCATGGCAGCCCCGTGGGCCAGAACTAAGCACCCTGTGGGCCTCATTGGGCTCCCAGGCCTTGAGTTTGACACCCCTGTGCTAGAGGGTTAATATTCTCCTATAGACTGTCCAGCCTCTTCAGAAGTAATATAAACAGGAGATCCAATATTTATAATTGGCAGGGCTGTAAAGCTGTTACTCAGGAATTAGCTACACAAAAGGTGAAATTCACTCTTTCTAAAGATCTGCCTATCTCTGACTCAATCAGTTGTTAAATAGAAATTGGTGGCAGGCTTGGGACCATTTTTTTTCATATATTCCAACATTCCTTCCTTCTACCCAAATGGCAAATGTTTGCTAATGAAAAAAGGAAGTGTATAACAGGGTTTTCAGTATTGACTGATTACGTTATAAAATAAAAGATCTGGAAGAGTGTGGAACCAACTTCATGCTGTGCATCTACAGTTTTAAAGGGAGAAGGAAGAAGAGTCCCACTGGATACTTTCAAGGCCATGGGGCAGCTAAAGTAATTGTCTGGTTAGTATCTTGAGACTTGTTCTAATTATGCATTTAGCAGAGGTCAATGACAAACTGATGCTGTTTAACCAGCCACTGATTTGCAGCTTAATGAAAACATCAGCAAATAAGTGTTGGCAGCAGCAGATGGTATATTTCCCTGAATCAGGTTGCCCTGCTTTAAAGAGGGGGCAAATGTTTAAGATAAGACTGAAATAAGTACACAGATGCACAATGGTGTGCAGGTGAGTTTAAGCTTCAGTACATGGCATGGATGATGATAATAATAATAATGCTCTTTTGTCTGCATTGCAATTCTCTTTTTTTACCCCATTTGCTATTTGTCCGCATTGTGGTTATCAGAAAACGGTCCACAAACATGTGTTTACTCACTTATCAAACATTAGCAAGAAAAAGGGTCAGAGCTTCTCAACCAGGTGCTCATCGTATCTGTTGGGACTGCAAATCTTAGAATTCCTAGTCCAAATTTTAGGGTGCTGGTTTGGAGGAAAGTAGTTAACCTCCTATTCTACTCAGAGCAGAGGAATTTTCTGTTCCCCTTGCCCATTGCTAATCAAAGTCCTTCATGTTAAGTAGGAAAATAAACAGAGAAGCCTGAAAAAGGAATGGTTGGGAGAACCATCATGTCTACTTCTGTGGCATTGTGGGATTTAAAAATAGGTTTTTGGAATAGGTATTTTGGGATTTGGCACTCTGACCTGGGGATTATTACCTATTTATAGTACAATTCTCTAGAAGTAAGTTCCATTATGCATAGAATTGCAGCTGAAATTCCTAAAACACAATGCAAAGCTCAGAAGCATACAAGCCAGAGGCTTATAGTCTGAAGAAACAGAAGGCGAGGGGATGAATATAGAAAGACAAGAAAGGAAGAGAGAGGCCAGCTCAGGAGCAATTCCAGGAATTTCTGTGACTTTCTCCTTAAGTGGCTAACTCTATGGTAGCCGACAGCATTCTCTCTCTCTCTGTTTATTTTCTTTCTGACTTCAACAATGTGCTAGAACACCAGAAACATTGTAATCCAGGGATACAAAGAGGAAAACATCCATCAAGAAGCTTAGATAGGAATTGAACCAGGACAGGATCCTGCTGATATCTCTGAAGCCATTCCAGCCAATATCCAACTCACAGAAAAGACATGTGAAAGATTTAGGGGCTGGGAATGTGCAATTGTCCGTGTTATAATTCTATGGAGAACTGAAAGATATACTTTATGGTATCCATTAAAATATCTCCAAAAATAGCTGGATTTATTTATTCTGGTGGACAAAGTTCTTAGGCTGTTCTATGGCTGCAATCACAAATTGCACTAAAACTTAATAAGAGTTGGTTGGTTTTGGCTTACTGTTTTGTATGAAGCTAGTCACTCTTGTTTATTTTTACTTAGCATATTGTGTGAACTCAGCCATCGTCCTTTTCTTTCCTTGTTCATTTCAGCTATTTAATTACAAAAGTACTGAAAATATTTGCCTAAAGTTATCCTTGGGCAAAATTCAGATACCAAGGGGTTCTCTGAAAGGGGAATCCTTTCAGTTTTGGACTGAATAATAAAAAATAAAAGAAGAACAAGAACAAAAACAAAAAGAATAATGCAATTTACTTTTCTAGACAAAGAATGTAGAAGTGCTGTAATTAAATAGCTGAAATGAACAAAGAAAGAAAGGGACAATGGCTGAGTTCACACCATACACTAAGCAAACATACCAGCTAAGTACGAAAATATTCTTTTTTAAAATAAAACTTAAAAGATCTTAGGAGAAATGCTATTTATTTGGCTGATATTTGTCAAGGACTACTGCATATCAAATTTGTACATGGTTTATAATTTGAACAAGTTATAATTATTTGTAGGTAATTATTAGGAAAGGGATAAAACTCAGAATTTTCTTGCTGGAATCAAAGCCTTCAAATTATTATTTTTTTTAAGAAAAGGATTTTTTAAAAAAAAAAAATTGGAACTGGAATCTGATGTATGACTGGAACTTTAAAGAAACAAAAAAAATATGTGTGATGCTCATAATACCAGCTGTGTCAAAATCAATAGAGATTGCAAATACTTAAAAAAAAGGATAAATGTCTATGAAAATTCTTAATAATAAAACAGAAATCTGCAGTTCCCCATCAAACAGGTAGTTACATAAAACAACATGCAGCCACGCTTACGGTGAATAGAACAGAGTAGAGTAGAGTAGAGTAGAGTAGAGTAGAGTAGAGTAGAGTAGAGTAGAGTAGAGTAGAGTGGAATGGAATGGAATGGAATGGAATGGAATAGAAACGGAACGGAACTGGAAAGGACCTTGGAGGTCTTCTAGTCCAGCCCCCAGCTCAAACAGGAGATCCTATATCATTCTAGACAAGGGGCTGTTCAATTTCTTCTTGAAAGCCTCCAGTGATGGATGGAGCACCTACAACTTCTGGAGGCCAGCTGTTCCACTGGTTAATTGTTCTCACTGTCAGGAAATTTCTCCTTCATTCTAGGTTGCTTCTCTCCTCGATTAGTTTCCATCCATTTGTATTTTATTTTTACAATGTACACTGAAGATGGCATTTAATTTTATTGTGCAAGGTACAATGACACTAAACTAAACTAAACTAAACTAAACTAAACTAAACTAGTTTCATAGATTCTAAGTCCTGGAGGCAGAAACCTGCCTTCTTGCACTAATAGTTGCATCCTCTCTAAATATTCATTGACGTAACAGCAGTTCGTCAGTAACTGAGTTACGGCCGACAGGTTCAAAGGCTCTGAGCTACAGCCTTCTCCAAGCCACCTCAACTTCTGTTTTCGCTCCTTTTCTTCAAGCTGCATTTAAAAGAACATGTTGCACCAGCCAGTAAATTGGGGGGGGAGGCGACTTTTTATTCTAGATTCCTAGACAGTAAAATCAGCACTTCTGGTGATGTAATCTCATGGAAATGTCCTCCCCAGGGGCATTGCTTGAGAAGCAGACGCTGGGCTAAAAGAGCATTTGCCTGACTATGTTAATGGGGAAGAAATTAAAAAGTTTTTGGCTTTCTGAAGCTGAAAATTCTTCATCCCTATTCCAGGCCGACGTAGTGTTAGCCAGCAAAGGTCCTCCCGTGTAAGTTGGAGTTCTCAGCTATTTTCTGTTGCAAATTGCCTCATTCTAGATTTATTTGCCCTATGCCTCTCTAAACTTCCTTTAAGGATCAGAAACAGATAAAGGCTCAAGCCATGAGGTCAGTCAACAGGGCCTCTCAGGGCAAAAGGACTTCTGAAACCAGATCTCCATGCTCAGAATCGGTCTGCTGGTCAAAGAATCTGAAGCAGGGCTGTTCTTAGCAGTCCAGGGCTTGCCAACTGTGCTTTTGTCAGGAGGATTAGCATTTTAAATGGGACTGTAGAGATTCTCAGTCATCCAGAGCTGAAGGAGGCTTCTTGGATGAGTCCCTGAGGGCTCAGATAAACCTCCAAGTGCTTCAACGACCCTCTAAAAGGATGCAAATGACCAACTGTCTGCAAGGAATATCCATCCTTCCATTCCCCCACCATCCAGTCAGAGCTGAAGAAGCTTCCCGGATGAGAAGCGAAACGTCTTCAAAAGAAAAAACAAGAAAGTCCCGTTGCCTCCTGAGGGGAAAAAAGCACCTTTGGGACATTTTAAATGGGAGTCAGAAAATTTTCAAGTCTTTATTTTAAAAAACAAACAAACAAACGACAAGGCCTGGCTCTCAGGATCAAAGAGCTTCACTACAAATTGTACCCATGATCTGGGCAAGGGGAAACGGAGGATCTTGTGAATATGGGATTTATTGCAACCCTTAGCAGCCAGGTTAGAGCAGGAGTGTTTGGGCTTCACGGTGGAGACAGCGGTGTATAGCAGGGTCCTTCTGTGAACCCCCCCCTTTCCCCCCACCTCCAATAAATATCAAGATCACTAAGAAGAAATATCAAGGAAATGGTAGAGGCAATTAATGCATCAGGCACCTGTTCTTCATAGCCTATGGCCTATTGTTACTATAGTATAATGTAGTGTAGTGTAGTTTAGTGTAGTGTAGTGTAGTTATAGTATGGTATGGTATGGTATGGTATGGTAGTGTATAGTGTATAGAATAGAATAGAATAGAATAGAATAGAATAGAATAACAGAACAGAGTAGAGTAGAGTAGAGTAGAGCAGAGCAGAGTAGAATATAGAATTGAATAAAATATGGAATATGGAACGGAACAGAATAGAAAATAGAGAATAGAATAGAAAATAGAATAGAATTGAATTGAATTGAACTGAATTGAATTGAATTATAGAATAGAATAGAATAGAATAGAATAGAATAGAATAGGAATAAACTAATATTAAACTAATAAATTAGGATAGGATAGGATAGGACAGGACAGGACAGGATAGGATAGGATAGAATACAGAATACAGAATAGAAAATAGAAAATAATAGAATAGAATAGAATAGAACAGGAATGAATAAGGATAGGATAGGATAGGATAGGATAGGATAGGACAGGACAGGACAGGACAGAATAG
>JANHFL010004199.1:17823-29541 GCA_032468155.1 Oxyrhabdium leporinum
TTATAAGCTGTAAACCGCCCCGAGTCTTCGGAATGGGGCGGTATATAAATGTAATAAATAAATAAATAAATAAATATGTTGGATATGTTCCCAGTCTTCAGTTTCAGTATTTGTAAAAATAATAAAGGCAGGATCCAAACAAACAATAAATATATTTGTTGAATAACAGTTCATAAGGAAATTCTCCCTTTAATGATCTCAATGATTGAAGAAGCCAGATTTGGTATTTTCCCTCTAGGCGAAGGTGCCTTTTTGAACAGTTGTTTATCCATCCTTATAATTTCCAGTCTCTGCATGCCTCAATCCTCGTAATGGCCTTCATTAAGTATTTCAGTCAGGAAAACAGAGACCACACTGTGTAGCAGCTACCCACATGGTTGAATGCTCTCGGAAAGTTAGAACAGCTATATTCTAAGGCCTAAAATTCACAAATATCTTCTGGTTTCCAGATATAAATTAAATAAAGGGGGTGTGAGATGTAGTTGATAAGCTTGGCTAATCATGTTTTTCTGAACAAAGAGACCAGACCAAAAAGATTAGATCAGGGCTGTCAAACTCGTGGCCCGTGGGATGGATGCATCACGTACTGGCCACGCCCACGCCCGGCTTAGGGAAGAGGGAAAAAAGTCACGATACATCACTTGATGCCACCATGACGATGTGAGCTTGACACCCTGGGTTAGATACTTAGTATTACAGGTAATCCTCAACTTAACAGTTCCTTTAGTGACCTTTCAAAGTTACAACAGTACTGAAAAAAAGTGACTTATGACCCGTTTTTCACATTTACGACCATTGCAGCATCCCCATGGTCACGTGATCAAAATTTCAGATGCTTGGCAACTGACCCATATTTATAATGGTTGCAGGGTCCCAAAAATCATGTGATCCCCTTTTGGGACTTTCCAACAAGCAAAGTCAATGGGGAAGCCAGATTCACTTAACGACCGTGTTACTAACTTAAAAACTGCAGTGGTTCACTTAACTGTGGCAAGAAAGGTAATAAAATGGAGCAAAATTCATTTAACAACTGTTTCACTTAGCAACATAAATGTTGGGCTCAATTGTGGTTGTAAGATGAGGACTACCTGTATTACCCCAAAATTAGAAAGAGTGGGGATAAAGAAAGAGTGGGGATAAAATCCAAGAGGTTGGACTTGATTTCAAATTGCTCTTAATAGTCTGACTGGATCACAGAGATGTAAGAGAAGTATAAACATTTGAAAACAATTGAGAGCTGAAAGAGTTTCTATATCAGATTATGGTACAAATCCTAACTCCTAATTCTTAGTCAGCTTCTCTGTGCTCAATCCTATAGTGTGCTTCCAATTTAGTTATAATTAAAACATTTATTTCCTCTCAAAAAATTAAACTGCACCATCTGATTAAATGTGCTTCCAAATTTTATCCAGCAATTGTAAACTGTTGAATTATAGATAAGCCCTTCTGGACCATAAATCTCCTAGTTGCAAAGATGCTAATCTGGGGAAAGTGGATTTGCCAACAAGCCCATCCATTTGTTTATTTCCAATTATGTATGTTGCTCCTAAAAAAGGTTCTTCATGCTGCCAATGCAAAAACAGGATTTTGTGACCAAGAAATTACAGCTCCCTGACCACAACTGATAGATCCGGCTACCAGTAGGGTCTACTGGAGGAAGACAAAATCTGCAAAATGGCAAGTATGGCATTGTGAGTGAAGTCCTGCCCATTTTATGCAGACAGCCCATGTCTGTATAAAAGGGGTGACGTGTTGTAGGATTTTTTTTTTTACCTCCTTCCCCTCTGCCGACACTTCTGCAGACTATGGAAAAGTGAAAAGAGAAGGAAAACCATTCTAACTGCTCTAGTGTAAGGACAGCTCTTCAAGTTTCTTGATTCCTTAAACAGTTTCCATTCCAGTTGGTCCTGGTTAGAACTCTATCCCATCCCATCCCATTTTCGTCCCACCCATCCCATCCCATCCCATTTACGGTCAAAAGGTTCCAAAGTCTAGGTTAAATTATTATTCAGCTTGAGAAACTAGTGCCTAAAACAACCTTCCCCTTCCCTTCCCTTCCCTCTTCATCCATTTTCTTTATGTCTGATATCTTTAAATTGGAAGCTAGCAGGCAGGAACTGCCTATATTTTAATGATTATATTTTAATGATTATATTCTATTATATTCTCTAGACTTCTATTATATTCTCTACATTCTCTTATATTCTATTATATTCTCTAGGAGTGAGGTCCATTCTCTCCGTACAACTTAATGCCCAGAAGGCTCATGGACATTGGCCTTTCTGGCAACAGAAATGATTCATTGCAGCTTTCTTCTGGGATGTCTTTTTGACTTCCCCATCGAGTATATAAACCTAGATTTTCTTGACTTGGTGCTCTCCCATCCTAAAAACATCTAACCTTGCTTCAGTTTTTGAGATATATTGGGTCATTTATGTGTTGCTATGTGGTTAAACAAAGGGCTAAGATAAAAACAGCTTTGTTAAGGAAGTATTTATTGGATTTATATCATGTCTTTTCTTCCCAAGCTTAAGATAGTTTATAGGGGAAGCTCAGTTTGGTTTGGTTTATCCCCCATAATAATAGCACAGGGAGTAGACTGGGCCAGGCTCTCTTTCTTTGACCAAAGTCATGACATAATTTTCCTAGGTCATTTGGCGGGGCCTAGAAAGCATGTGTTTCCTGTTGTAGTATCTGCCCTCTGAGCACCATGGCCCCTGAGATCTATGTGACCCTGAACTGCCCTTTGCAATACCATCCCCCTGAGATCCATCGAGCTCTGACTTGGCTTTCTCAGAAAGCCTTAAAAACACACTTGTTTTCCTGGGGTGAGGAGATTAATGGGCCCCCTGAGATGGGGATTATGTGTAATAATCGTTTTCCTTGACTGTGTGTGTGTGTGTGTACTGAGTTTTAATCTTCTGTTAGCCACCCAGAGTTGCTGTTGTGAGATGAGTAGTCATATAAACCAGCGTTTTTGAACCCCAGCAAAATGAAAAACCTGTGAACTTCAACTTCCAGAATTTCACAGAACAGAATAATAGAGTTGGGAGGGACCTGGGCATTCAGAAATGCTGACAGAATGGATATAAATAAATAAATAAATAAATATAGCTCACTGCCTCTCTGAATTTTATATTACCTTTCTGTGTGCAGCTAAGCAAACATCTAGCAAAATTAAGAAACATATGATCTCCCTCCTTCCCCAAAAAGATAGGAAATATTTGCATTGTGTGGCTTTTAATGATAACACAAGACAAGATTTATAAAAAGTATGTGTTTTAAATTTCCTTTTCTACTTACGTCATTGAGTCTTTATTGTAACCTCTTGCAAGAATCAAGCCCATAAGATGGAATTTAATCAAAAGTTTACTGTTGTCTTCTATACAATGTTATAGCTGTTGTGCCCTATTTTTATTCTATGTCATCAGTGCAGAAATATATGGAATGTGGATTTTGGTCCCTTCTTATGTCTGTTTGCATTCATTTTGCCACTATCTCTTTTTCTCTGTCGATTAAAAAAAAAACTGGAATATTTTTTTGCTTTCAAAGCAACTTGTTTAGTAGAAGTTAATTTTTTTTCTCTTCCTTTACTTCTGAAGCAAACCTCCCCACCTGCTTTTATTTCAGCCCTCCAGAGAGAGAGAGATGGCAATTATATTCATTGTCAGATCATTTCTGACTTTTCTTTTAAAAAGCTTGTAGGAAGCTGCTTGTACTGCTCAGACAACTGCTCCATTTTGCTCAATAGAAGCCACAACGACTGCCAGGAGATCTTTAGAAATTTCAAAGCACTTATTTAAAGCAGAAATTAATCCCAGGAACGTCTACAAAGGTTCTGTACCACTGCACCACTGTAACTGACAGATCAATTTATTCCAGATCTACTATAGCATTTACTTCCACATCTTTATTCATTTATTCATAGGTGTGCCTGTGAAGATTGCTTGCTGAGTGTCCCTCTTCCAGGTGAAGTGCTATGAAAAGAGATTCAAAGGTAAGAATTTTCTGTAGGAGATCCCATCCTGTGCGTTGCCTTTCAACCAGATCTAAGTTGTACACCCTCGGCCTCTCTCTCTCCCACAGTATTGACTCCAGAGGCTCCCCTTCCTCAGGCTCAAGATCTCCAAACCTATATAGTAGATTGGCCAATGAGAATATTGCCTCCATCTGCTCCACAAGAGTCATGGCTAGCAGCCAGGGCAGCTCATCTGTCATAAAGACAATAGAGGTTGCACCTCAACACCATATCAGGGCGTCATCCAAATTCCACTCGTCCAGTCAGCACTCAGACATGATTAGATCCAAGTAAGAATTTATTAGAGAAACCATGTTGGTACATCTGGGAAAAACCTGAATCTGAAGTTCCAGGGTTTTCCCCACCCAAAAGAAAATCAATGATCCACCTTCCGGCCATACTCAAAGGTCCCATTCCCAAATCCTCTTTCAGATTCAACTTCATCTCTCCTGCTGGCACTCCTCTTTCAGCTGCTGGTCAGGTTGTCCTTGACTCTCTTGAAAGGAATTTTGTTTTGTCTACTAACTCCCTCTAATTGTATGAGAATAACCCCCTTCCCATTTTCCCATGTGCTATATGTGACAGCTGCAGAGGCCTAGCAATTATGGCTTCCAAGGCTGACAGATGATGCAAATTACAAGGCCATTACTATTTCATAAATTTGTCTTTTAAGCAACAATTCTATAAATTCATTATTTAAACATGGCCATTTAGGGCCATGGCTATATTAAATTAATAGCTTGAAGCATGTGTCTTTGTGTTTTAGAGACCTTTCCCTTCAGACTCTATTCAGTGTCTTTGAGATATGAGATATCCACATGGGAAGGACATTTGTACATAAACCTAAAAAAGTCATCACAGTTTGATATGCAGATCTTCACCATTATCAGCAGTACCTAGATTGAAGTACTATTCACTCCATAAGCCATCAAAGAACAATTATATCCTTACATATTCAAATATTTATTTCAAATCCACTTTCAGCATTCTCTATCCTTAGAATGGATACTGGTAAAGTTAGGGAATTACAAAAGATGGAAGAGAAAAACCATTTCACTGGACAATTTTGGATACAATTCAGAATGCTTCATATAACAGACAATCACCATATGAATTCAGATATGAAATGTAGAGTTCCTTCTTGTAATGCCTTAGGAAGAACAAACATTTCAAAGACACTGTTCATCAGAATAAATAAAAAATGAAGTATATTTTATTTAGAATTGCATAATAGCAATAGCACTTAGACTTCTATATAACTTTACAGTGCTTTACAGCCCTCTAAGCAGTTTACAGTGTCAGCATATTGCCCCAAACAATCTGGGTCCTCATTTTACCAATCTCGGAAGGGTGGAAGGCTGAGTCAACCTTGAGCCAGTGAGACTGCCGAATTGCTGGTAGCTGGCAGTCAGCAGAAGTAGCCTGCAGTACTGCATTCTAACCACTGGGCCACCACAGCTCATATAATAAACATATAATGCAGAAGGCATGGACAGGTTCCATTTGCTAGGGAACTAGGCTTGGTGGGTCCAGGAGATTCTGCTATGTATCCACCTTAAGGAAAATTTCTTCAAAATGACTTGGGAAATGTACAAGGACAGAGCCTGTGTCTGTATAGCAAACTTTTCTCAGCAGAAAAGAAATAAAAACTCAAGACTCTTTTCTTCTTATTAAAAGAAGCCATACCATTTGTCATCAAAGTAATCTACTAAATAGGGGTAGTAAAAATACGTAACTTTGAAACCGAATCAGTACATTGCAATTGACCCTTAAAAAGGGAGCTGGTCAGGGCAGCAAAAGGATCATTACTTTAGCATTTTGTCATATAAGCTAATTCCATGAAGTCAATGATTTGCAAAATTATGGAGAAAATTGCAGGATTAGGGAATAATCATTTGACTGAAACTCACTTAAGAAAAGGTTTACTCCTGAAGAAGAGAAACACATCTGAAAATGTCCAGAGTTTTTGAGAATTCCTTGACATAAACTGTTTATTGGAGAAAATTGCATTTTTAGTAAGTACAGAAAAAACAGTAAAAGCAAAACAGAGACTCACCTGAGAGGAGAAATCTATTTCTGAATGTTTATCAGTGTTCGATTTTCCAGACTCCTATTGTCTCCTAGATTTAGGTCAGCAAACTGTACCTTAATCCATTCAATTTCTGGACATTTGAAATAGAATTTCTCCCATTCAGTATAAGATGCCACCCTTCTGGTGATTAGATAAGATTCTGCAGCCCTCTGAATATACAACACAATATACATAGCTTTTGGCTACAAAAACCTTGCCTACTCTTGATTCATGAGGCTATGTTGTTTTGTCTTGTCATTTTAGCAGTTGCTCTGTGAAGTTAATGAGGTGGAGATAAAATACAGAAACTTTTTCAAGAGCAGAACAAGTATTTGTACCTGTGTATTTTTGTTTTCAGGCCAAACAGTGGTTTTACTGAATTTCACTGAAAGAGCTGCTTAATCTGCAGCAATAATGGTATAGAAACTAATTGCACCAATGTATAACTCTTCGGACAGAAGCTGTACAAGTTTAACATGAGAAGCTCTCTAACCATTCATTAACATATTTGTTTATTGAGAGGGGGTGAATATGGTGGAAAAGATAGGAATATAAGAAAGAAAGAAATCGACAATCTTATTGCTTATCATTGCTTATGCTTCAGAATTATGCAATTCTGAATATTGGATCATTTTTATTGAAAATGGTGAATGATCCTTACAGATCAAATCTAATGCACTCTACTGTTCGGAAAAATCCAAACGAATCTTTCTTTTCCTTTGAGATAAAGCACAGCCACCCAATAGTTATTTCCTTGACTACTTTTACTTGACTTGATAGACTATTCAAAAAAACCCCTTAAAGACAGTTTCTCATTTAAGTTTTATAAAATGCTTCTCAGTGAATTGCCCCTAGAAATTCCTAACAATATGGCCAACTGGATGTACATATTTTTTCCCACTGGAATTCTTATCTAATAGAATTTGTGAAACAATTTACCCTTTGAGAAATAATTCCACAGTTCACTTTATTTTCTCCTGTGACTCCAGAAGACATAAAAAATCAGCAATATGTAAAATCTATGAAATGTATAATGGCGATAAACAGCATATAGCTGATTGATAATATAATATTTACCTTAGTACAAGTCTTTGCAGGGAAAATTTGGCAGAAAATTATCAGACAGAAATGAAACAATTTCCTGTGAGAGGATTTTTTTGGGGGGTCAAAATTAAAGTAAAATAAAGTACAACAAAACAATTGAATTAATCATCAATAAGATTAACCCACTTAGGGTTTTTTTTCAAAAACTTTAAAGCCTTTAAAAAAAAAAAGCTTTTTAAAACAGCTAAATAATTGACAAATGATCAAAAGTACCAAGAAGCTGTCAGGGTCTTCATAATAAAGCATTTTAAGGACTTAAATGTTAATTTCTTTTTGATTGTGCATTCACTATGGGCATCTCCCCATTTCCACCTTTTTTTTCTCTTTCTCTAAAGCTGCTTCCTCCCAGCATTATCCTAGCTGATGATGGATCATTTTTGTGAATCAAACATGCCACAAGGCCAAAATAAGCAGTGACAGGTTTGTCGTGTTTATCCTTACTTGCCATCTTGCCCCCCCCCCCCCAAAAAAAAAACCAAAACTAGTTAATGAAAAGTTGTAATAAAAGTCTTAAAATTTACATGCTTTTGCCAATATAGGAAAGAAAAGAAAAACTGGATTTTTTTTGTTTGTTTTTAAAAAATAATCATACTGTTAGTGCCAAGCAAACCAATAAATAAAAGCGATAGTATCAGAATCTGCAGGATGGAATTTTGTAAGAATCAGAGGAAGCAATGTTATGTACAAATTCAACTATATTCAGGACAAAATCAAACATTAAGTATATAAAGTTGATGTGATCACAATTTGGGTGCTAGGCAACCAGCTCCCAATTAAATTGCAGATTGTCACAGATGCATAACTGCCAATTGCAACTTTCAGTGATGGCTTCCAACAAGCAAAGTCAATGGGAAAGCTGGCAGGAGGTTTGCAAATGGCAATCACGTGACTGCAGGGTGCTGCAGCTGTATGGGATTCAACTGAGGAGAGCAACTGGGACTGTTGAAAGTGCTGTCATAAGTTAGCCAGTCATGTGACATCACAACTCATTATCACGTTGGAGTTCCCAGTCCTAATTACTATTAAGGAAAGACTACTGGTATTGTTTGCTGATGAGATCTAAGTGACATCTAAGGTGTCCTCAAAAAGCAAGCATTTACTTTCAGGCTGATTACCTTGATTTCACTCAATGCAATGATATCATTGTATTCTGGTGGATTCTAAATTCTATTTGTGTGATGTATTTGTACTATTTTATCAAAACAACCCAGCCAGAATGATATGAGTAGAACACTGAGAGCCAGAATTAGTCTCTATTCCTCAAAAAGAGCTTCATTTTTTATTCTTTAGATTTACCTTCCAAGCAAATTACTGTTGTCTTTTAATAACAAGTTCTAAAAGAAAATTCTGGATATTTTTCTCATGATGCTTGAAATATTAGTTTTATAAATCAAAAATTTTAGAGGTGATATCATATACAAACATATACATACAACGGATAGGTAAGGAACTTGATATATATTCATTTCATAGTTGAGTTTGTTTTTCTGTATTTTCCCCTTTTTCTAGTGTTCCCTGAGCAGTATTTTGTTCTTCATGGGTTCTTTCTTGTTATTGCATTTTTTTTCTTTTACCATATATGGTTGCTTGTTGAATCCTGTGCATATGATTTAGGTCATATAAACAGGTGGATATCTGAATTGGTATACCTTGCCTTTAAAAACCACACAATGAAGTTACCACTCAGTTCACACAGATGGAATCTCTGTTTAAAGCTCCCATCTGTTCCCAACTTCTACACTTTTTGCCCTCCTTATGAGAACATTAAAATGAAGTGTTCATATTTTGTTTTAGAGTATGCAAATCAGTTTTGTTGTTATATACCTCAACTAGCTTCCATAAGCCAGTGCCAGATTTTAACATCTAGTCAAAAGCTTATAGTTAAATGAGTTAGTTATCCACCTGAGAGAAGTTATTTATTTCAAAAGTGATAACTAAAGGATTTTGACAGCTGTTTCTCATTTCTATCCATTTATCACAAGTACTTCAAAATACATACACCTTGACTGCCCACCTAATTGTTAAATAGTCAAATGCATCCTTGCAAAGGTCCCTTGTAATTTCCTTTAGAGAAAGCACTTTCTACTATCAATGATAATTGACTGTTTAAGTATGCCTAATGCCGTTAGAATGTGAACTGACTGTGTAATGTGCTAATTAATAACTGCCAAAATGTATTCCAATTAATCACCTTTCTGAAAATCATGTGTAATGATAACAACCCTTGTCACAGTATACTGTAGCATTTATAATGGCTTCTGATTGGCTGGTCTGAAGGTAAAAAAATGTTTCTCCAGAAAAAAAGAAGCATTCAAAGCAACAGAAATGTAGGTCTAAGTCTACCAAAATGTGACTTTACTGCAGGCATTGATGTTATACCAGTTAATTTATACCAGTTATACCAGTTAAGTCTGAACAAAGAAAATATCTACTCTTCAGTACAAACATGTACAGATAATTGTAGTATTTTATGTTTTAACTTTTTTTAAACCTATGTTTGTATCATTTGGACATTCACAACCATTTTCACTATGGAAATACATAGTGTCAACCAATTCTACAATTAGAAAATAAAGTATACCAGCCTTGAAATGTACTAGCAACTGAAAGCAGCTAAAGCAGGAGTATCAAACTCATGGTGACATCACATGATGTATCGGAACTTTTTTCTCTTTCACTAAACCAGGTGTGGCCAGTGCGTGAAGCATCTGGCCCAAGGGCTGGGAGTTTGACAGCCCTGAGCTAAAGCATTACCAAAGCCACTTGCATAGGGCCAGAAAAAGTAGGGGGAGGGGTTCCCATGGGAGAACAAAAGGACAAAAGTGATCCTTTTTTTAATGATTTGTTAGTGCCTAAATTAGTAAAACATGTAAGTAGAAATGCACCTTATGATTTTGGGGTAAATATATGACCATCGAGTCTGTTCAATTTGTTTTTCAAGCAAACTACTGATCGCCACAATGTTCTTTCTTGTGGTTCTTTATTTTCATGATAGATTGCTTTCAGTGACACATGACCACCCTATTAATTTTTTTTCTGAACCTTAATGTGTTGAGCTACAACTTTTTATATACTGGCAACTGATATGTAGCCAGTGTCTCATGGCCAATCTAACAGATCAGGATGGTACTGTGTTAAGCAATGCTGCTATAAATCATATTTAATGATATTTTTAAAAAAGCTATATTGAAAGCAGTGGAAACTTCATATTTTCTACAAAAAAATTATTCCCAGTTAGATTTGTGTCAAATGTACTTATCCTGAAAGAAAATAAATACACTATTAGGAAAATAATGGAATTTTTATTTCAGATGAGCTCCATACAGCATTATCTACAAGGGAAATGCTATGTTTTGTCTAGCTACAAAACGTAAGGGCAGATGGAGAGTGTGTGTGTGTGTGAGAGAGAGAGAGAGAGGGATCTCGGACAGTAACAAACAAACAGTCTACGCAAGATCAGTCTGTTAGCAATTCAAGGGAAACAGGTAGAAACTTTTTCCCCTACCCAAAAAAGTTAAGCTTCTAGCTTATCATATCATATGGGGGTAGAGGAATAAAGAGGTACCAGAATTTAACTATAAATAGGTTTTTTATTTTGATATACAGCAGTAGCTGGAACTGTTTTGTAATAATTTCTTTAGTTTTTCACAATAAATCTATTTATCAGAAGTTCTAATATCCCTGAGTGCCGCTTATCTGTTTCCAGTCCAGCTTGTTGGGAGAAGTGACAGTTAGTGATACTCTCAGATAATTAAGTATATAGATATATGCAATGAGATAATATATGGTATGGTATTGTTTGTGATAGTGTGGCAGTGAATATTTTGTTGCCTTCTGATTTTTTTATCCTCACTCACAGATTTAGAGACTAACCTAAGAAATGCACATATTTCTCACTTACATGAATGCCTTAACTGAGCAGCAAGACCATACTAACCACATATTAATTATTAGGGACCTATAGAATACATAGAAGCATCATCTCCAGATGATTATACCTGAGGGCCACTTGTTCAGAGACTGGACTGACTGAATAGCAACGAGGCATTCAGATACATAGTGCTTAATCCAATAGAACAACCTTCTCCAATCCTTTACCCTCTCGCTACAGTTTTTACCACTGTTAGTAAGTATGGCCACTGATCATATTAGTTGCAAATGAGTCATGGCTTAATGCAATGGATAGATCCAAAAAAGTTGCTCATCTGGTAGAAAAAAATATACACATTTATACACATTTATACACGTTTGAATCTAGGAACTACAAACCAAAATTAAAGTCAGTAATACCACAAACTGCAGCTGTTTGGTGTTTTTTTTCAATCTAGAAAGGTGGGGAAATTGCTGTTTGAAACATTTCAGAGCTGCCAAAATAAATCTTTATTTTCAGATGCCAACTGAAACAGTTTTCTGGCATTTTAAAATAGGTTATGATGATGATGGTGGTGATGATGATGATGATGATGATGGTGGTGGTGGTGGTGATGATGATGATGATGATGATGATGATGATGATGATGATGAT
>JANHFL010004199.1:35431-54710 GCA_032468155.1 Oxyrhabdium leporinum
GTAACGTACACCAGACCCCTGACGAACCCAACCCCGCTGTCGTGAATGGAGTCCTCTGACTAACTGGCAAATACAACAAGGGCTTTAACGGAGACAATATTCCGCATTTATTTTGTGATGCCTAGCATACACAGCTCAAGTCCGCGGAAAGCTGAGGTCATTCCCCCTAAATATTAGTTACAGGTGTAATATGCTTATCAAGATACTCGTTCTTTGAGGGCAGCCGATCCATTGCTCGGTTGCCCAAAATACAGGTGTAGTCCTCCACAACCACAATTGACACACACACAGACACACACCCAAATTTCCATGGCTAAGCAAGACAATCGTTCAGCGGGTTTTCGCCTCCATGTTATGACCTTTCTTGCCACAGTTGTCAAGTGAATCACCGCAGTTGGGTTGTTCAATAAATCTGTCTTCCCCCATTGACTTGGCTTGCCAGAAGGTCATTAAAAACGTGATCACACGGCCACCGTCATGAATACGTTCCTGTTGCCAAGTGTCCGAATTATGATCAGGTGACCATGGGGATGCTGCAACAGCAAGTGTCAATAAACGGTCGCTTGTTTCAGTGCCGTTGTAACTTTCAACAGTCACTAAACGAATGGTTGTAAATCAAGGACTATCTTGATAAGGACTTCAAGGGTCAATCGTAAATGTATCCTCTCAGATGGGGTCTCTAATGTTGTAATCCTTCATACACACACATACACACACACACACACACGTACACATGCAGGATAGTTTTAAGGCATCCTGGGAGAGGAAAAAGTAGAAGATGAACTGTTATCAGCGCCGATATCTGTGGCGTTCAAGAGAGCTAGAAGTGGAGGAGGAAGTTGAGAAATTGTTTTTAAATCATTTTTTTACAAAATGGCTGTCAGGCCAAGCTGAAGGACTGTTCTGGCTAATTTGTGGTTTAATATTCTTCACACAAGTCACAGATATTTGGGGTTGGAATTTTTCTTCTTTGTAACAATTTGAAGTTTTACTTAGCGTCCCAGGAAGGGAAATAAGCCGTGTTGTAACCCTGATTCCAAATGCCCTTTCCATTTGCTGGCCTACACAAATCTGCAGCAAAACTATTTTTTTTTGCAACTAGGGTTTTCTTCATCCTGATATGTTGCCAACAATATGAACTTTAAACTACAACTTGTTTCACCACCCCCCAGTTAATTTGCTCAATACCTATTGTAAGACACCAGATTTTTGGGGAGGGGGAGAAAGACCACTTGCTGAAAACCATGGTATTTAGAGGGGGGGGGGAAATATTTCCAGCCATCAAAGGATGTAGATAATATTTTGTAGATCCTGACAATTCATTAGTGACTGGCTATAGGCCCCCTTCACAATAATTAAGCCAGCAAGTTGATGGTAAATTCGACAGCAATGAGGAATTAGGAGGTGCTTTGATATGAAAATATTTCTTAAGTTTCTTTCTTTCATGGTTAGATTGTTTTTCAAGTTCACTCATTGCAATAACAACGTTGTAAATGTGGAGGAAGGGGGGGTGTTGCTAAAGGGATAACCAATTTCTCTTGGGTGAAGGGCAGAGAGAAAGACTATCTGGGCCAGACAGTCAACTTGGGGTTATTCAACTTCAGGTCACTTCCAAGAATACTTCTCAGTATAGCCCAGCTGCAGTTTGCCTTCCAGGTGTATTAGATGACCCTACCAGTTGTGGATTCTGGAGGGTGGGGAGGGGGATGTAATCCTGACCCATCCAGCAGGCTCCAGGCCAGACCTTAGTTGATTCCTTTTGATCATTTTCAAAGGCATCCCAAGACCTTCAGGACCTCAGGCAGGAGATCCAAGTGGCATTTTCCCACCATCGAAACTGGAGCACAATCAACTAAGACAACTCTAGGCAGGATAAGCATGCATAGAATGGAATGTTGGGCAAGAGACCATTGGAGCACAACCATTTGCATGAGAGATTTCTTTTCCCCCCATAAATTGATCTATTCAACTCTTGCATTGACTGGCACCCAAAAAAAAATCAACCGCCTAAGGCAGCAGTCATCTCTCCAAAAGGCATCTCTAATGGAACACATTTTGTCTGCTTTTTCTCCTCTATCTTGCTTGCAGATGAGATGATTCTTAAGAATGGAGAAAATGACTGGGATTTAAATGTCCCCGGGGTCTTTGCTTCTCTGGATATAACAGGTTTCAGGAATTGTTGACTTTGAACCTTCACTTCGATGCCCAGTGAAAATCTAAACAGGTGCTCTGAAATCCCTTTTGAGCCTTTGAGGGCAAGATGAATGCGATTCAGATGAATATAATTCTAAAGAAAAGTTAAGATGGGAGCTCTGTGCGAGGTCCATTTTAATTTCCTAACTTCATACTGCAAGACATCAGAGGCAAATATTTAGTTGCAATGCACATAGCCAGTTTTGATCCTTGAAATGCTTACATTGGGAGAAAACCCTCACTCAAAAGTTGCCTCTAAACTTACCTTTCAGGGAGGGTTTTTGCCCTCTGCAATATTATTACCTCCAGTCTACTTTAGCCAGTTGAAACAAATAAATAACATTAATGATTGATGACTTTTCCAAGATCAACACATTTGAATGTTTCTGTCCTGCTAAACCAAAGAAAGGGTCATTCTGAACAATGAAATCAGCTCCTAATCGTCTTTAAGTGCAATTGATAACACAACAACAAAAGCTCAGCAGATTTGAATTTGGAATAGCCGATTACAAGCACAGACCAGCACAGGAAGTTTGCTGCATATCAGATGGTTTTGTCAATGTTTCCTAATGGTTGGTTGCAATTGCCTTCTTTGGAACACAAGCGAAGAAATGAAATGTGAATTTCTCTATTAGGCTGGCATCTGGGTTGTTCTTGTGACTGTGAAGTTCCCGGCAGTCAAGCCTGAAGGATTTATATCCATGGGTAGATAAAAATCTGAAGGTGAGGTTTTGTTTTGTTTTTTTTTCCCTTACGCAGTTATGTCAGGACTTCTAAATTCCTCAGAGTCTTCTTCCCAATAGGTAAGCTATCCTGTTCTGAAAAGCAGAAGAATGTGTCAATAATGAGACAATGGCCGCAAATCTCTCCAGATTAAACCACACAATTTTGTTAACATTTAAGGTAGCCCAGCACCTTTCTTGACTTCCCTATTCCCCTGGGAACCAAAAGCTCTTGAGAGCCCTCTTCTCCCTCCCAACTCATGTTCTTGGCTGTATTGTTTTGAGCAGCCCATTTGCATGACCTTCATCTACTCAGCAGATTTACATTATAAAGCTGTAGATCAGTGTCTCTCTCTCTAGCAAAACTCTTGGAATCATCAAAGCTCAGCCTCAGAAGGTACTGATAATGCATACCTGAGTCACAGCTCATTCCTACTCTTCCACCTTTTAAAGGCAAGGGACAAGTCCTCCTTTGGCAAAAAGAAAAGAAAGTGATGGATTTGGGGAGTCTTTCTTGCAAAATGGACAAAGCCAGACCCTTGTTTGGAACATGGGGACAATCTACAGGGCAGTGTGTGATTCATGGTGTTTCTCAGAGAATCCCTGCAACACGGAGCAAGTTTACAGATTAGAACAAGCACAATCTCCCACTGCTCTTCAGAGGTTGTTCATTGAAAAAGATTTGCAAGCCACCTTTAAGGGAAATACCCCAAGGAACCCCCCCCCCCAAAAAAAAGGAATAGAATATTCATAGAATTAACATAAACCCAACACTAATGCCATTAAAAATTTCTCAAGACATTAAAACTCATTTGCGAAGAAACAATAGGATTGGAAACAAAGCTATGGGTTATGCCATTAGCCACAGGATCAGAAAATTGCAAGGCTAATTATCAACATGCTCTTAGCTCTAAGATCACATTTAAAGAGTTTAAAGAGCTTAAAGAGTTGTAAATCTTCTAATCTCAGAGGTTGATGCTGCTATCGATATGCAAAATATGGGACTGCTGATGGAATCTTACTTCAGTGCCTTCGTTTTTAATGTCAATAGAAGATGAAAACTCTCCACCTCCACAAGTATCACTCATCAATGCCCTTGTTAATGCCATTATACAAAAAAAAAAACCAACCCAAACAAACAACCCTCCCCTTTGAAAACTGATCTTCCCATCCTCTAGGGAGGAAAGGAATGGAACTTCAGAATGCAGAAACCAGAGTCTGACGCATTGGTTGGGTTAAGGCAAGAGTTCCTCAAGCTGAAGAAAGCTCTGACTTTATTCCAGAAGACCACAGTTAAAACTTGCTGAGGCACATCTGCTGGTTTTTCTGTATTCCGTCAAGATCTGTTAAGATGGCTTACAATCCTAACACTCTCTAAGCATGTAGAAGACATTGTAATGCTCAGCTGAAATCAGTTCTTGCAATCCTCTAGTACTTGTTCTATGTGAATAGGTGTTTTGTGTATTTGCAGTGTGCCATTGCTTAGCTCCTCAATTTCTTCTTGGTCTGGCTAAACCAATGGATTAAAAAAAACACCAAAAAACAGTAAAATTCCCCTATCACAAAATGTTTTTGAAAGTGTCAATATCCCCACTAAATTTCTAATGCAAGCCACTATCCTGGATAGGGAGCCATAGTACCCAACAAGGAAGTAGTCTCAAGATCAGATGGGTGTACAGAATCCATTTCTTGGCTCTTTAGATCATAGCAGCTTTAAGTCGCTGAACTAATTTTGCACTTATGACCAGAATCAAATGTTCCAACCAGCACTGAAAGCCAGCACAGGAAGAGAGAGAAAGAGTACTCAGTTTAAAACTGTTATGTTTCAAAAAATAAAATGAGGTGAAAAGAAACCCATCTAGGATGACTGCAATCCTGTATCCAGCTATCCAACACCGGATCACTGAATTCAGCAGGATTTACTTCAGAGTAAACATGTAAATATGCACTAAAAATGTTGAACACAAACTGTGAGTAGAGAGGAACCACATCATGGGAGCTGACAAAGGCTGTTAGAACAATACTTTGATTTTCAAAACAAAGAAATCATTTTAGGTACGAATAATCAAACACTACATGTTTTCTCCAAGATTAGTGGATCAGCAAAGGGAATGTGAGGATGGCATTGTCTGGGATAGTATGACTGCATTTCATGGAAGAGCTTTTTATTTATCCTCGTACTAGACAAGGAAGAATGCATCTGAAATTCTTCTGGGTTGCAGCTACAACTAGTTCTCCATCCCAAATCCTATCAGCAGCCCCTTGCGATGATTTTTTACCATTTTGTTTGGTATGACAAACAAGTATGTTCCAGCAACATACTCTCCACTGAAAGTAAACTATGTGACATGATAAATTCATGAGAGTTAAAGACACTCATAAGCCAAAAATCCCTATCAAAAGCATCACAGAATTGGCTACCTTTAAAGATCTTGCAGGACAAGCCAAAGATGATCAAATTCAGCATTTTGCCCCTAAAGGGCCACCTCTAGGCATAACTATATTAAATGCAAAATGGATCAGAACAGCAGAACAGCAGCCAAAATCATCGACTGGTTTCCAGCAGCAGAAGAAACCAACCCATTATACTACACATATGTCTGACAATGGAGTATCAGGAGAGGACTGGCCATAGACAGACCCTTCAAACTTCTATCTATCCTCCAAAGAACAGCTCCGTTGTACGTGATTATGATGGTTTAATAATGGCTTGATGACAAACCATAGTGGCCTGAGCCTAGAACATTTGGTTCAAAAGATGAGGAGAAAATTAATCCCAAAAATGTATTTCATTTTGTTGTTTTTTCTTGGACCAAAGGTGACACTGTTTAGGAGAAGGAAATAAGGGCCTGCTTGAAGGAACGAGCAACCCCTGCCATTAGGTGAGTAGCAGTGATGATTTTAGCCAATGAATTTTTAAAAAGGAGAGAAAAAATTGTCAACATCCACTCCCTGTTTTGATAACTTTGTGCCTGTAGAGAAACAAATCTGTTGGAGAAGCTCAAGAATTCCCTCCTCCCCTTGTTTCTCCTTATCCACAAAGCAATATTCCTCTCTGAGCCAAGCTTTTATTTTCTTTCTCTTCAGTTGCTGCAACAGCAACTGAATTTCAGTTGCTGGATTTCAGCGTTAGGCCATTCCTTGTGGGAAAGAAGCTACTAAAAACACAAGCCCACAGGGAGCCATTTGTTTTCCAGCAACTGGTGGTAGCTGCTGCATGGTTTGATCAATGGAAATGAATCCTGCTGGTATTCTGTGGAATATCTAAAGACACAAAGCCTTGGGAAGTCTCGCCTTGTGAGCGTCCACCCTAAAGCGATGATTGAGACAGAATTGGGGGGGGGGGAGAGAAGACCTTGCCATCGGTACATCTGAGGAGGACTAAAAGGTGGCTCAGTTCTGAGTTGAAAAGCGAGTGAAGGCAATGACAGGATGACAACTCAACCAAAGGGGAGAAAAAAATGGTTTCTGGGCATCTTCATGTTGTGGCCAGACTCCCATACATAACAGTGTTCCAATATTTGTTGGGCTGCCGTAAAGAATAGGGGATCGAGCTATTCTCCAAAGCACCAGAGGGCAGGACAAGAAGCAATGGATGGAAACTAATCAAGGAGAGAAGCAACCTGGAACTAAGGATAAATTTCCTGACAGTTAGAACAATTAATCAGTGGAACAACTTCCCTCCAGATGTTGTGAATGCTCCAACACTGGACATTTTAAAGAAGAGATTGGACAACCATTTGTCTGAAATGCTATAGGGTTTCCTGCCTGAGCAGGGGGTTGGACTAGAAGACCTCCAAGGTCCCTTCCAACTCTGTTATTTATCTAATGCCCAGCTGAAGGGGGGGAGGGGTAGGTCTCAAACTTGATGAGACCATTCTCTGATTTCAATTGCTCCTTGCAAACCAAGATGCTTTTGGCCTCTTGTATGCCTGCAGGATCACAATCAGTGAACTCCCTGCTATCTGTCCCAGACACTTTCAGGTGTTCCCTTTGCCACACAATGCAAAATGTTCTGTCAGTATCCAGCATTGATTAGTGATCAGTCAACTAGTGAAAATAAGCACAACTCCCACCACTACCTCCACAGAAAATCCCATATGGTAGTCCTTGACTTATGACCACAACTGAGAGCAACATTTCTGTTGTAAAGTGAGAGTTTTGTTAAGTGAGTTTTGCCTCATTTTGTAATCTTCCTTGCTACAGTTGTTAAGTAAATCACTGCAGTCGATAAGTTAGTAGCCTGGCTGTTAAGTGAATTTGGCTTCCCCATTGACTCTGGTTGCAAAAGCTGATCACATGACTTTGGGACACAGCAACAGTTATAAGAATGAGCCAGTTGCCAAGCATCTGAATTTTGATCACATGATCATGGGGATGCTACAAGGGTCATAACTGAAAAATTGTCACACGTCACTTTTTCCAGTGCTGTTGTAACTTTGAACAAGTCGCTAAATGAACTCTTGTAAGTTGAGGACGATCCATTCCAGGGGTCCACTGCGAACTCACGTTGGTGGTTTCCAGCTTATGTTGTTTTGGATAGTTAAAGCTTTACACTATACATTACTGTAATTGCTTTACAGGGATGGAAGGCAAGGCCTCTGTCTTGGATTAAGCTCCAAGGCTTGGTAAACAAAAGAATGGACCTGGCAGATCTCCAAGGCTCTAAATTGCTCTTCCCAATCAGTTTTGCTTCACTCCTTAAAGCCACTTGATCAAGCAGCAATATATTCTACATGACAGTTGCTTAGCTACCAGAACTCTTGTTTCGACAACTCTACAATTTTTAAATCTCACCAAGGGTCAAAGTCTATTGAATGATCCTTCGATCATTTTAAACCCCGTCCATTGATATACATCTTCATTATCTTACCAGGTTAACCAAGAAGATTGGAGAAGAGCATGTTACAATAGCGGCTCTGTATATTTTAGCCCAAGCATCAAGATACTTATCTGTCTGTCTGTCTGTGTTGGCAAGATCATCACTGTCCAATACAATAAAGGCAATAAAATACAGGTAGTCCTCCACTTACAACAGTTTGCTTAGTGACCGTTTGGCACAGAAAAAAAGTGACTTATGACCATCGTTCGCACTTAGGACCATTGCAGCATCCCTATAGTCACTTAACCAAAATCCAGACACTTGGCAACTGACTCATATTTATGACGGTTGCAGTGTCCAAGGGTAACGTGATTGCCTTTTGACAATCAAAGTCAATGGGGAAGCCAGGCTCACTTGACAAATGTGTTACTAACTTAACAGCTGCAGTGATTCACTTAACAACCGGGGCAAGAAAGTTCACAAAATGGGGTAAAACTCACTTAACAACGTTCTCGTGTTGCAACAGAATTTTTGAGCTCAGTTGTGGGTTGTAAATCGAGGACTAGCTGTAACAAAACTATCCGTTCTTAAAGAAACAACAAAAACCAAATCAGAACAATAAGGAGGTTACTGGATTTCATGCTGCTGCTTGGAATAAAAACAGTTTACCATTTTTTTGCCACGGGGGTGGGGAAAAAAAATTAAACGGTGCTTTGGTTTCATTTGAATGGGTTTAGCCTCTCAAAACTTCAATGAGCCTTTATATCATTTGTTTTTTATTGGAAGAAAAAAATTAGACCAGAACAGCCAGCTCTGGAGATATTGTATCAGCAACTCCATATGTGAGACATGAATGCAACGAAGCAAAGTTGGAAGATTATTTTAATAACGTGCCTGCTGATATTACAGCTGACATGACAATGGGAGGGATTATGATGGCCTGTGTATATTTGTGATTGATATTCTATCTGTAGTAGCATTGAATCGTGTGTGTATGCGCTGTGTGTGTGTGTGTGTGTTTAATGGAAAGTCTGCATGGATAAGATACTTATGACAAATCGATGCCCACTATGCTAGCTTTCTGGCTTTATACAAATTGGCATTAATTGGCATGCCCATCCTTGGCTATTATTAAAGCTGAACGCAAAGCTAAGATGCCTTAAATATATGTGAGTAGTTTCCTGACTATGATGTAATTTTAGCCAAGCAACGTATGAAATATCTTTAAATTAGCCAATTTCTGGCCTTGACAAGAAGCCGTGTTCAAACTTAAAGTCTGCAGGCTCTTTAGTGGACAATGAGTTACAGCAGTACCTGGCTACATATCACAGTATTCTTTTGAATTCCATTGTTCTGCTTGCCGGTCTCATGGAAATGTAGATTTTTTTCAAGGCTTCCTTGTACAGTAATGTACAGTGCCACAGATTCTCCATTGCTGTGATAAACACTGTATATAATCCAGCAAGACAATGATGAGATTCACATACTATGCTAAGCCAAAATATTCTTTTTGTAGATAGTGTATGCTCTTAAACCATTTATTTTAGTTTGTAGAATCATAGAATAGTAGGGCTGGAAAGGACCTTGGAGATCTTCTTGTCCAACTCTCTGCCCAAGGCAGGAGTCCTTATACCAGCCTGGACAAATGAATGTCCAATCTTTTCTTGGAAACCTCCAGCAATGCAACATCCACAACTCCGGGAGGCAAGCTGTTCCACTGAATAATGTTCTTACTATCAGGAAATTCCTCCTTATTTCCAGTTTGAATCTCCCTCTGACCAGCTTCCACCCATTGGTTCTTGTCCTGCCTTCAGGTTCTTTGTAGAATAAATCAATGCCCTTTTCCCTGTGACAGCCCTTCAAGTATTGAAAGACTGTGAAGAACTTAGCCATCTGCATCTTATGCAACAAATTATGGAATTTGTTAATTAAGCAATAGCAATACCACTTAGACTTATATACCACTTCATAGTGCTTTGTAGCCCTCTCTAAGTGGTTTACAGGATCAGCATATGGCCCTCAACAATCTGGGTCCTCATTTTACCAACCTCGGAAGGATGGAAGGCTGAGTCAACCTTGAGCCGGTGAGATTCAAACTGCCAAATTGCAGGCAGTTGGCAGTCAGCAGAAATAGCCTGCAGTACTGCATTCTAACCACTGCGCCACCGTGGTTTATATTATTTTTTTTATATAGGCAACTGTCAAGTATTTTAGATTTTATATAGGCAACTCTCAAGTATTCCATGTCTTAGGACTCCAGTTTCACTTGAATGAAGTTGACTAATCAGTTTAAAGTATAGGGATCATAGGAGGCCTCTGAAACATTTGTACTGGCGAACCACTTACCAGACACAATTCAAAATGTTAGTGTTGTTTTGGCCTGACTATGTAAGATAATGTGTCTCCCATTATGAACTTCTTTGATGATGCAGTTCAGTAGGAGAGGCATTTAGAAGCCAGACCCTTGGCTATTTGGTATATGAGAAAGGGTTTTCACCTGGGTGGATTTCAAGCCATAAAATGCTTTGCCCAGAAAATAATGCTTGGCTACCATTCTCCAATAATTACAAAAATGCCAAAAGCGGGGGGAGGGAAGAACCTTCATCCCTCTCCAATTTGCCAAGCTTTTAACTGTTGAATGATTTGAAGTACGCTTTAGTTTAATTCTGATTTACCTTGCATTGATTTTACTGTTACGTTTTATGTTGTGCGCTAATTGTTATAGGTCACCTTGGTGGCTTTATAAGCTGAAAGGCAGAGTACACATTAATGAAATTTATTTCATTTCAAACAATTAGCACTCAAACCTTTCTTAGGTCTTCATTTATTTCAGATAATTAGTAGGTGCCTTTCTTATTATTTTTTTGCCCTACTCCATGAATAATATATTATTTCTTGAACTAAGTCGGAGCTTTTATATAACACTATACAATTCATAATTAGCTCAAGAATTGAAAGTCTACACGTATCAGATCCTCCCGACCAATCATGTTAGAAATGAACTTTTTTGCCTGAAATGTTTATGTTTGCTAATATTTCATAAGATATTGCACAAGAACACCGAGGTCCTATGAAATTCTATATGTTTGTGAGATTTGGTCTGTTTTTTAAAAATGGTATTCTTATTTTTGAGTCCTGGGTTCACCGTTTGGAGAGATGGGTTTCATGGGTTGCAAAGCACCTTAAAGTATTGCATTACCAAATCAATTAAGATTGTGATTTCTCCATATTTGTTATGGAAATTAAGAAATGTAGGTGCCTGTCTCAAACCTGCCAGTAATTGTTTGTCAATTGTGAGGTATACAATGCAGGTAGTCCTCAACTTATAACCATTCATTTAGTATCCATTCCAAGTTGCATAAGTGATTTATATCCGGTTCACATATTTATGACTGTTGCAGCATCCCTATGTCACGTGATCAAAATCCGGGCGCTTCGCAACTGGCATGTATTTATGATGGTTGCCCTGACCCAGAGGTCATCTTTCGCAATCTTCCCAGTTGCTTTGTGCTTAAGCAAATGGTTCGGCTGAGATCTGCATATCCGTGACTGATTGGGGTAGATTGTAGGGGTGACACCGAAATGTAATTTTATCATATTTTATCTATATCTTAAATTATTGTATTTTATTCCATTTTCATTTTAAATCGTATTTTATTCCAATTTATTTATTTATTTATTTTATTTTTTGAATTTATATATCGCCCCATTCCGAAGACTTGGGGCGGTTCACAACTTCAATTAAAACAAAACAATTCCATTTTAAATTGCTTTTTATCAAATTTCAGTAATAATTTGTTTCTGGAACTCTGCACTTTGATATGGCCCAAGGGCAAAGAAACAAACAAACAAACAAATTGCTTTGTGACAAGCAAAGTCAATGGGGGAGGCCAAATTCGCTTAATAACCACACGATTCACTTAACAATTGCAGTGATTTGCTTAACAGCCATGGGGAAAAAAGATCATAAATGGGGTGTGACTCACTTAAAACAACTGCTTTGCTTAGCCACAGAATGGTTGGCCTCAATTGTGGCTATAAGTCGAGGACTACCTGCGTTAAGCCAGGTTACCTTTGGGGATTTGGGATTTCGTGCATGACAATTGATATTTTGATATCACTCTTCTGTCAAATTAGGAGAACCTTGAGATTGGTACCAATAACAGAACCCTGAAGTGAACATTACTGGTCCAGAGGAGATACAGTGTATTGGCCATTGAGCTGTATTATAGAGGAGTAGGAAAATTCACTTCCTTTTATCTTGATAACAGTGATGTTCCTGCATTGTACTTTTGCCTTGGTACTGAAAGGGGTGGGGTGGGGGAAAGAACACATCCATTTTTTCCTTCCAGTGAGAAAAGATGAACTGTGCCCTCCTAATTCCATCTGCATTAGAGAAACAGAGTTCTGGCAGGTGTAACTGTGCTTGTGCGTCAACACACAGCATCATCACACGAGGCTTTGTTATGGGCTTACGCTGCCTGACTAGGGAGAAAGCTATCTGTAAAGATCTTAAGGCTGGCTGCCTGTATTTCTGCTCTCCAGAAGAACAGCCGGTAACTAATTCAAATTAATGCAATATTAATGCATTTATCGACAATGAAAACTACTCGAGACAAATACAGTCCCTGTTAGAACAATTGCCCACTTAAAGAAATGGGTTTATTTTTATCGTATCTGTGGTCATTAACGATTTCCTGCATTAAGGCCGCCCTCCTATGCCCGTTTACCTGCAAGTATCTCCACTTATTGTATTTATTTATTTACGTAACTATATTGGCTACTCATAGTAATTGCATGAATCTATCAATACATAAAAACATATCAACAATGCGAAAATAAAAGCAGTTACTTGTCTCTATCCAAAAAAGGGCAATATTTGAATGGAGTATGAGAGATACAATGCAATGCAATACAATCTTAATGCAATTGTTAAATTTGCATAGATTTGCACATACATAAGAGCACCTTTTTAAAATGGGGAAGACATACCACTTACATGTAATATATTACATTTTATAAAACATGTAAGTATTGTAGCAGCTGTCACATCAGAAAAGGTGTGTTTTTCAATAAGCTGAAGCAGTAAACAAAAACAGCAAGGAAAGAAAGGAAAGAAAGAGGGGCAACTTGGTCTAGTAATTAAGGTGCTGGCCTAGAAACCGGGAGACTGGGAATTCTAGTCCAATTATAGGCATGAAATCCAGCCAGTCACTCTCTCTCAGCCCAACTCACCTCAAAGGGCTATTGTTCTGGAGAAAATAGAAGGCACATTATGTATGTTCGCTGCCTTGAGTTACTTACAATTAATAAAGGTGGAATAAAAATCTAATAAATAAATAGTATGCATAAAAAGAATGCTCTAAAACAGTGACTTTCTTCCTCCACCCTAATATTTTCTGTATCTGAAGGCTTAATAGGAAGAAGCTAGAAAGTAGCTGCCAGGATCAGGTCCAAACCAGTCTAAAATTGTACTGAAACCTTGTCCTGCAGAAACATCCAATTCTAAATTTCATTCAAGAGAAGGTTTCTAGGGAAATCCTCTATTAATCAGATGGCGATTTCATATTCCAAGATTGTCTGGGGTGAGCAGACTTTTTTCCCCTAGTTCATGTGTTTTAGAAACAATTTGAATTTATGAGATGTAGATATACAGGCAAGAGCCTGTAAGGTGTAGCGGTTAAGGCATAAGGCTGGAAACCAGGAGATCTAGTCCTGTCTTAGGCACAAAGCCAGCTGGGTGACCTTCAGCTAGTCATCTTCTCTCAGCAGTAGGAAGGAAGCAAAGGCAAATCACTTCTGAAAAACTTGCCAAAAACGCTGCAGGGACTTGTCCAGGCAATCTCTGAGAATTGAGGACACAATTGAACAGAAGGAATTTAAAAAAAGATACACAAGCAATCTGCCTTCCTTCACTTGCATAATGGCAATTCCAGTAGATTATTATTTAGTAAAAGAAAACGGTTCACTCTTGGGCAGTTGATCAGTTTGTTTTATTGCTAAGATTTCTAGCGAACTCTACGTTCCAGGTTAATTTTCTGTCAGTGATGAATATTAGGCAAGACTTCCAAATCTTTCCAAGGCAGAGACCCATTGAAGTCTGTGTGGCTTTAAGTGACAGTGCTTTAAGAATGAGAACCTGTTCGTTCACCTGTGAGGCCAATTTACAAATAATGCTAAGCCATATATAATTAATGATTGTGAATTCTTATATTAAGACTTGGTATTATGTAAGAACCTGATCATTATGGCTTATTCAACAAAGCATGAATAAACAAATCCTGGTTTAGTACTGTATTATGTGCTAAGTCAGCAATAGTTATGAAGTTCACAGTTCCTCACACAACTTTCTGTCAAACCCGATTCCTCTCAATGAACTGGTCTAAATTCCACAAAAAACTAGCGTCGTTTCAATAAATAAATGTAAAAAACTAGCGTACATATGGTAATAAGGACTGAGCAATATTATTAATTGTATTTGGTAAACACACATGTACTAAGAAGGCAGACACTTGATATAACAATTACTACTAAGGAGATCAAAGGTTCTCTGATGATTCATGTACAACCACTGTTCATATCTTCCATATGCAGAATGACAGAGAAAAGGCATCCTGTTTTGCATCACAAAATGCCTTAGCCATCCTATCCATATTAAAACAGGGGTCCCCAATCCCGGGGCCATGACCCACTACCGGGCCATGGCCTATTCACAACTGGGACGTGCAAGTGGTGGGCCGGCGCACATGCACGCACAGCTCAACTTGTGCAAGTGGCAGGATGGTGCGAGTGCACACGTGCACTTAGCTCAACTTGCCTAAGTCGAGCTGCATGTGCATACACATGCGCGCTGGCCCGCCACTCATGCAAGTTGAGCTGCACATGTGTGTCAGCCCAGCAGTCTGCCATGCGTGTGGCCCGGTTCCCCTCTCCCCTCCCGCCAGCCCGCCAAGCTGTATTAAAATGAGTATAAGTAACATTGTTCTCCTCAAGGATTTTTGAAAGTTATCTTTCTCTCTTATGGACCAGCATACTAACAGAAATCTCAGTATCTTCACTATTCTAAAGTTTGCAAGACTCCATTTTTCCTCATGTACAAAGAATCCATAGCTGAGACGATATGACCTCTGCTTCTGTTGCAATAGGTGCTCCTAATATTCAACCATAAAGTGGAATCTTCTTAAGCCTCTGAGAAACAGAATTTTTCTACCCAATTTATTCCAATCCAACACTAATCACAACTTTGGGGGCCCTCTTCATACTTACAGTTTACTCAGTTTACTAAAACTTGATATTGTCTAACTATACAGATGACAGAAAACTAAAATGCAAATGGTCATACTTAATATTCTGCCAGGTTGCAATGGCAACATATATAATATTCATATACATTCAGTGTGGTCCGGGAATACGCAAACACAGATGTTGTTAGTTGTGCAATATCCAATTTAGAGCAGAACAGAATAACAGAGCTGAAGGGATATTGGAGATCTTCTAGTCCAGGGGTCTCCAAACTTTTGGACCTCAGGAACCACCAAATTCATAATTTTAAATCCACTAACATGACTTTTTTAAAAGGCTCAAGAGAAAGCACCTGGTCCAGGCACAAAACCTTCCAGGAACCTCTTTTGTGTTCCTTCTCTCAAGAAGCTTGGTCAATCTGAGTGAAGGAAAACGAAGACGGGCAGACTGACGGTGGCTTGCTGATGTTGGTGGAAAAGTTGGTCCCATCTTCCAGGCGGGTGCATCAGGGTAGAGGAGCTGCTCCAGGATGACCAAAGGGCCAGCCCTGTGACTACTACAGCTCTGGAATATGGGACCAGCCTGTGGTGGGGCTGGAAATCTCCACCATAGGGGGTGGCATGTGCAATGTGCAACTTTGCAGGTGGTGCAATGTGCAAAAAGGAGCGCAGCTCTGGCTGGCAGGAATGGGATAATGGTGCTGTTGCGGCAAAGCAGGAGGGCGAAGTGGTGGTGGTGATGGCTGGTAGGTGCTGGAGTGAAGCGCTACTTGCATTTGCACTACTCGCATTTGCGTGGCATCAGCATTCCATCTTGCGGCGGAGCAGGGGGTGGCACAAGTGGGCCAAAGTTTCCCACGCCGCTTCAGCGAGTGCTCCTCGAGAGACGAGAGTTTGCAGGGGGACAATCTAGCATCCGGGCTGGCTACAAGAGAAAAGTTCATTCTCGACCGTATTTGAGATTCCTAGCTGCAATGGTCAGCAAAACTAGGGTTGACCCTGGGCACTTCCGTCCACTAACAGGCGGCCAAGCTAGCCTGAAGGACCCCATGCTGTCCTTGGGAGTCAAAGCACTGAAGCGTGAGCGGCACGGGAAACTTTGGATGGGCTCCTCGAGAGATGAGAGTTTGCAGGGGGCTGATCTAGCATCCGCAATGGACAGCAAAGCCAGGGTTGACTCCAGATGCTTCTCTCTGCTGCAGTGCTTCCCGGATGCAGTTTACTGTTCCGAATCCCAAGCGGCAGGGGATGAGGGCTGCCTTGGCACCACCAGTTGGCGAAAATATACCGTGGCAAAGGTGGAATGCTGATGCCGTGCAAATGTGAGTAGCGCTTCGCTCCCGCACTTTCCAGCCATTGCCACTACCACTTTGGTCCACTTTTGCCACCACCATCCCATCCAGCACAACAGCACCATTATTTCATTCTGGCAAGCGAGGGCTACGCTCCTTTTTTGCTCATTGCACCATCTGCAAAGTTGCACATTGCACGTGCCACGCCCTATGGTGGAGATTTCCAGCCCCACCACGGGCTGGTCCCATATTCCATAGTTGTAGTAGTCACAGGACTGGCCCTTTGGTCATCCCGGAGCAGCTCCTCCACCCGGTGCGCCAGCCTGGAAGATGGGACCGACTTTCCTACCAATGTCAGCAAGCCACCCTCAGTTTGCCCATCTTCATTTTCCTTCACTCAGATTGATCAAGCTTCTTGAGAGAAGGAACACAAAAGAGTTTCCTGGAAGGCTGTGTGCCTGGACCAGGTGCTTTCTCTTGGTCCCCCCACCCGGAGGTCTCGCAGAAGCAGAGAGGCAGGTCCGAAAGGTGGCTGAGCTTCCCTCCCCCAGGCAGCCATTCAGCTGAGCGCAGCAAGTCCGGGGCCGGTTTCCCTCCCCCGCCGTTGGTCCTACCTTCCAGTTACAGCTCTCATGGCTTGCACCTCTCTACTCAAGGGAAGGTTTGTGGTCCGCTGAAGGGTGGGGACCAGCAGGTGTGGACAGCGCAGCCTTGTGTTCCTGTGTGGGCCAGATTAATTGCTTTTGGGGGCCAGGGGCTGTAGTTTCAGGATGCCTGATTTAGTGCAATATCAAAAATGCAAAAATGCAAAGATTTCTCTGCAGACCACCAACATTTTCTCACAGACCACCAGTGGTCCGGGGACCACCGGTTGGTGACCACTGTTCTAGTCCAATCCCCTGCTCAGGCAGGGAACCCTATATCATTTTAGACAATGGTTGTCCAATCTCTTCATTTCTCTTATTTACACTGAAGGATTATGGAACTTGGCTAAAGATAGAGCATCCTTCTCTCATTTTTCCTTTCTAAAAGTTATTTTTTCTGGCAAGGAAAAAGAAGGGAGATCCAACTATTTAGCGGAACAATTAAAAGGCATCCTTCAGGAGTGGTGCAATGGCCTACAGGTGGAGCTCTTGCCTCACAATCAAGAGGCTCTGAGTTCGATCCTAGGTAGAGGCAGATATTTCTCTCTCTGGGCACACTGAGAATATATCTGCTGAACAAAACTCCGCATTGGCTGCAGGAAGGACATTCAGCCATTAAAACACACTGCTAGCTCCATTTAGTTGCCCAGACTCCACTCCGCAAGGGATTATGGGGTTGTTAAATGAAGATGATTAAAAGGCATCCTTGGAACAAATTGAGAGGATAGGAAAAAAGGAGAAAATTCAGGGTGAGAATTCCCACAAATGGAAACCAATTCTCCATATATTTCCAGATGAAATGTGCAAAGTCTCTTTGCAATGTTTCCTCTGGAACCAAACTTGAGCCATTAATTACCTGGCTCAATTTCCCAAGCCCCATAGCATCACAGTCATGTAAGGCCAACTTTCAGTTGGTGGCAGCTTGCATAGAACATGGTCATAATACTTCCATTGAGATATAACATGGAAATGATAGGAAGTTGACAATGTGTTCCTTCTTCTACCCATTGTTAAAGGATTCAGAGCTGGAAGGCACTTAAGTATTGTTCTTTTGTTAAGATGAGTGCAGGATTTCTGTGTGAATATTTTTAACATTTTTGCAATTATTAATAATAGTTGCTATGCCTTTACTAAGAAGTAAAGAGACAAACTGCCATCAATCTGAGAATATCTCAGTATTTGGGCAGGTACAGTACTTACCTTTCTGTGATTGTTTCTCTAAGACCACTGGTGACCCCCTTGACCACTGTGCTAGCCTTTGGAGTCAAGACCACCTGAGATATAAAAAAAGAGCCTGTCTTCCTTCGCTCAGTGATTGATGCCTGGAGAAACTGGATCAATTTTTCTGGATCTGTTGTGTTTGCCCACGGAGCTGGCATCATCTGTCCTGGCCATAGAAATGAGACCTCTAAAGCCACTGGACTGTGATAAAACACCAAAACTTGATAATCCTTCTCCCACAGGTATTGGAGAGAGACTTCATGGGCAAAGATGGCTGGGCACATTTTACTCCCAAATGTGTCTTTGAGCATTTGAACCAATTTTTCATGATGGCATTTCTGCATCCCGTAGAAGTGGTTGAAGTCCAACAAGACGACTTCTTTATGATGGTCAGTGAGAAAGGCACTGATCTCCTCCAGGCCCTCATTGACTTTGGCACTGAATAAACCATGAGCAAAGTAGAGTTCATTATCAGGGTCTCTGGGCTTTGTGGAGATCCGAAGGTCGAAATACCGTATCCCTGCTCCAAGCTGGCTTGTAAAATTCATTGTCTGTGTTGCAAGCCATTTCCTCATCAGCTTTTTAGCCACAGTTCCAAACACAGAGACAAAATTCTGGACAGTTTCTGGCTGCTCAGGTCCCACTGGAGAAGCCTCATCAATATAGAAGCTAAATGAATCGTGAGATCCTAAAGATAATACAAAAGAATAATTTGAAACAAAATCAGCAAGCTTTGAAGTGATATCATGTACTCATCAAGATCGCCTATTTCATGAAAATATGCTGAAATTCAAATAACGGTACAATTTACTTAACGGTTTCATATTCAGGTAGATTGGTGGGAAAGTCTGCAATTCATACAGTTAATAAAAGAAATAAAAACAGTATTTGTGGTTAAAAGAAGATAAATATGAATATTTTAAAAGACAGTTGTAACATATGTAACAATATTTGCTTTGATTATACTAGACATGAATGGATGTGTGATATACATATAAGATGCTAGTAAGAGAGTGCAATGTAGTAATTTAGGTTGTTATGTTCTGACCTGACAGATCTGGATTCAAAATTCCTCTCAGCTATGACACTCACTAGGTCATATCAAACCAATCTCTCTCCCTCTCTCTCTCTCTCTCTCTCTCTC
>JANHFL010004199.1:60313-91584 GCA_032468155.1 Oxyrhabdium leporinum
CTTCTTCTTCTTCTTCTTCTTCTTCTTCTTCTTCTTCTTCCTCTTCCTCTTCCTCTTCCTCTTCCTCTTCTCCTCCTCCTCCTTCTTCTACAACTACTACTTCTTCTTCCTCCTCCTCTCCTCCTCCTCCTTCTCTTCTTCTTCTGACATTTTTGAGAACTATAAATGCCTAACAGACCCCATCTATAGCTGCAATAAATCAACTATTCAGTGGTATTCTGCAGGATGCCTTTATATTCATGCACAGGCATTTATAATATGTATCATTACCAGAGAAACATGATGCATTAATGTCCTGCTTTGAGATTTATATTCCAACTCAAAGCCTACCAGACAAAATAAATGCTGAAGAAGAATGACAATTGCCCAGGGTATCTCACACCATAATGTATCTCCCCAAAATCATGGAGACAAGGACCCTCTAGTCTAATAACACTAATAAATGTTGATAATAACTTCAGCATTTAGAGCTAGAATGAAGAATTTTCATTCAAACACTATATTCTCTCAGGGCTGAAATATTAGAGATGGTTTGCCGTAGAAGGAAGAATACTCTTTTTCCCCCTACTATTAAATCTCTATTCAATCTCTATCATATTCCTAGAATATTTCCCCTTCCTTTCCTTCTTCTTAGCACTCTTTCTGAGAGTTGCTGAGGGTGTGAACTTTCAGCAGTTCCAAAAAGGTTCCACACCCATTTGCACTATTCAAGTGACCCTGAGGGTACAGGTAAACCTTCAAGTGACCTCAATGATTCTCAGAATGAGTGCTAATGACCAGATGACTGAAAGGAATATAAATCCTTCCATTCCCCACCATTCAGTCAGAACTGAAGAAGCTTCTTGGATGAGTAGTGAAAGGCCTCCAAAGAACAAATAAAGAAAGCCTCTTGAAAAAGCACCTTTGGGTCAACCATGACCTGGATGACTGAGAATCTCCATAGATGATACTAAATTTGTTCAAGTACAGATAAAATACCATCATACTACCAGTGAAGTCTTGTTGCACCACTAGGAAAAACTAGTTCCTTTCTTCATCTGTTCATCTCTTCATGGTGCCTGGCAAGACTGTATCTGTTCAGGAATTACATGCTAAACGCTAAATTGATGGTTTCGGTTGTTCACCTTTGTATGTTCAAACTATCCCCTCTGGAACATTAGCAGCTTCTCCACTCTTCTGTTTACATACGATGATGAAAAACATAAATTCCTGTCACAACAAGTGCATCAGAATTTTTCTCAGCAGTTATTCTAAAGTAATGTGAATTAGGGTAATTAAAGCATGCCAGTAACACAATGTACAAAATGGCTCCTTGCCAAGAGAGAAGGAAGAAGAAAAAGACTTTGTACAGATTTTAATTTCTTATCGCTGCATTGGGATTCTTCCCAACCCACCCTGTCTCGTCAAATCTCATTTTACAGTTGAAAGATAATGAGAAAAACAAGAACTGCTTTGTTTTGTTGTTGTTGTTGTTTATTTCCCTTTATGTTCATTTGGAATGAAAGCTTTTGAAGCTTCAAAGTTGAATATTTATTTTTCAATATTTCCAACTAAATACACATGCTTTCTCATAAGATGGATAGCGTATTGCACACCCATTGTATCTGCTGGAGTAAACCAATTTCATAGAACAACTGTGTTTAGATCTGAGGCTCTCAAGTTGCCACAATGAGCTCGCTGAAGAACTTCTATGCACAAAAACTCACATAAGGAATTGTTTGAGATGCCCCTCAATACCCAAAATCCTACATACACATTTTTAAAAATGAAAAAAAGCAAGCATTGAAGCTTTCCCCAGATTCTAGGCTGTAGATATTATGGCAACTCTGTGTTTGAATGTTCTTTCTGTGTGAATGTACATATCTGCACGCAGACTGTTTTCCTGAACACAGAAGAAAAACAAGCAAAATGCTTGGGTGAACCACTTATCCTAATATCTTGACTTTCCACATTCCGAGAAATTTACTTTCTATTCAGAAGATAAGAGTGGGGTGGACAATATCCCCCATTCTCTAAACAGACAAAATTCAGGAACTTTGGAAACATTTGATTGCACTGATTCTATAAAGGCCAAGCAGAAGTTTTATTCTACTATATTCAATGTAATCATCAGCAAAGACCTGCAGAAGTCAAATAGATCATCATGCTTCCATGTAAAAGGAATTCAGAGGTAAGTATGATAATAATAATTACTATTTTCTCTGAAAGTATATTCATTGTCTGGAGTAGTGTCATTCACTTGGCATGCAGAATTTGATTTGCTGATAAATAATCATAATTTTGTTATGCTGTGACTGACTTCCACAGTTACTACGCTATAATTAACTAACTGCAGTGTTCTATCTAACTCAGTTTGCATATGCTCTTTACATTTATTAGGAAATATGGATGAATATTTGCGTAATGCAGTCTGCTTTTGCGCTATGTGAAATATGTTTATATGCCATAAATCCATTATCTCCAGGTTCCCAGTAATGAGTCCTATGTCCAGGATGCTCACCCAAGCATTTTTCAGTATTTGAAGATAATGCTAATCATGAACATGCCATTAAAATTGGCTTACAAATTATCAAACAAAAGAAGGAAACAAACAATAAGTAAAGGCTAGAAATTCTAAAGATTTCTAAAAAGTAAAGCCTCTTCTATTTACATCATTGGATCACTGCTTGACCACTGTAGCCTTCTGTTATTCTAAAAGATGGCTTCCTGACTCAGAAGACAAATGTATTAACAGTTTGGAAGAACCCTACAGCTTCCAAAAGCAAAACATGAAAGAAAAACAGAGAGGTAATATCTCAGGTTGGGCTAGTAAGAATACAAGTTCAGAAGCCATGGAATGCTGTATACCATGGAGAGAAAATGGTGGGAAAGAGAAATGGATTGTGAACAGCTTCAGTCCATATTGTAACATTTGCAGGTTCTATGTGTCTTAGTATGAGCATGTACCTCTTCCGCCACATGTCTAAGCTCTTTTCCTAGGAAAAAAAAAAGAGAGCAAAGGCCAAGATTCTGCACTATAAGAACAAAATGCTGACTCTTCCTGTATCATGCAGTGCAGCTTTAACTTCTATCCATCTTAGAACTGTGGCTATACTCAATGCAATATTTAAATAGCTTTGCTGTTCACCATAAAAATGACCATCAGAACATTGGCTGTACATGCTGCTAGACTGAATGCTGCACCAAGAACATGACACATGAATTGATGTGTCGGCTAGAAGATGTTGTTGACTTAGCAATCTGTGTCTACTGAATCAAAGTACTAGCAGATGTGGCCGGATAACATGGTGTCTCTTCTGTTTGAAAGTGGAGCAAAAGATGCAAGGGTTCTTGCAGAATGTGGCCTGTTAATATAAAATAGAACATTAGTCAGGTGTTCAAATTCACTGTTTTGGAAGCAAAGAGTGTTGTTACACAATTAAAAAGCCAGGGAAATGTGCTGTTTTCACGATCTACCCAAGCATGAATATTTCATGCACAACTGGTTGAAATGTACAACTGACTGAAAAATGTACACTACAATTGTTATTCATGGTAAGCTTTACTGCACACTAGTTAGTCCCATTCTCAAGAATTTTTTATTTGGCATAGACATGTACAGTGTATTAGCCATTCTTTGACTAATTTCAAAAGCATTTCAAGGATATCTCTTCCTTATAACTGTCAGCCTTAAGTACTGATAGAGATACCCATTATTAGCATCAGGATAAGTGCACTAGTAATCCCAATTGCTTATTCACACCATACCATTATTTATTTCAGAACTTGAAGCTCCTACTCTGCAACTCTGGCCCATTCATCTATCTATCCAACCTGGATTTCTAAGAAGCTCTACCATTATCCCCTCATTCCAAAGTGAAGCAGAATTTAACTTTTCATACAAGTCCAATACATGTATGGACATTTCACAGGTCTTCCAAAATGAGATGCCAACTGAAAGTCAACACAGAAACTCACAGCCAAAACAGGCAGAAACCATTCCACCAGAACAGGATAAAATGTACAGGAAGTGGATGTTATGTACCCTTCCCCTCTAAAGTAGATTCACCCAGACTCCATTCTTCTTAGGGATCTGAATCTTTGAACTGTGAGTATGCAGCCTGGATAAGTTAGGATGAATGGGGAAAAAATAATCATATTTGCCTTGCAGATGAAGAACGGAAGCAAGAACCACTTGTATATTACTTGATAGCTGAGCTTGGCCAGGCAGAATCGAGGAAAACAATGCTCTAATCAAATCACTTGCCTAACCATGTAAAATGCTGAGATACAAAGCCCAGGCAAGGGAACAATCAGTTTCCCCACTAACTGTTTGAAAACACATAAAGCAGTGTCCCAGGGCCAGCATTTTTTAATCATCTTTCCTTGACGACCTTTGCCCAGCAAGAGCTTTCAACCTGCCATGATTTGCGGTTTATTCCTCCTGTGGGTCTCAAAAGTGCCAGGACATCAGCCCTGAGCATAAATTTGTCCTTTATGATCCTGGTGATTGCTAGTGGCAATTGCCATTTCCCTCCTGTTGTTTTTCATGATTGCAGGACAAATCCTTAGGAGATTCTTCTGCTTTTCCACTCTCAATACATTTAGCACTTTGTTCTTAATTCTTTCCACATTTCAACTGAGTTCACACTTAGCACTAAACTGTGTCTGCTGACCCAACAGCTAAAGAAAAAGACCAGAAGAATCAGCTATAATTTTACTGACCAACCAACCCTACGAAATCTGAAGATTTACAATAAAATAATAACTGAAAGCATTAATAATACCTTCTCAAAATTTAGCCCAGATAAACCTGCAGCTCTTAAGACAGGGGTGTCAAACTCAAGGCCCAGGGGCGAGATTTGGCCCATAGGGTGCTTAGATCTGGCCCATGGGGCCACCCTGGAAATAGTGAACGACCGTCCCAGGTGCCTCTGCCAGTGAAAACGCAGCCCTCCCAAGTTCTGTTTTTGCTGGCAGAGGGTTGCAGGAGGCCATCCCAGCTGAAAATGGAGCTTGGGAGCACGCTTTCTCTGGCAAAGCGCTCGGGCCACAGGCGCCCCCGACACAAGTGATGTCAAGCTGGCCACGCCCACCCTGCCCCCTGAGGTCAAGCACAACCCTGATGTGGCCCTCAATGAAATGGCATTTGAGACCCCTGTCTTAAGGAAAGGAAAAGATACCTATATATTCTAAGTATGGAAGCTAGTTGATTCGGCATATTGAGGGGAAAATCTTATCACATAGCCTGTTCTGGCCATGAAAACCATGAAAGCCGGGTTTTGTAGTTCTATTGCAGCATCTGACATCTGAAGGGCTGTCTAACCATATTTCATGATGGGGCTGGCTATGAAGATTTTGCAAAAGGCCAGGAATGGCTGTCACAGCTTGAGACTAAGGTCTTAAACCATCCGGTTTTTAACCTTGTAAAAATTATTCCTTTAACTATTTTTGTAACTGGCACATAGATTTGGGGGGGAAGAGGACTGAGTAACATTTTGAAATCCCAGGGGATGATACAATTTAAAACAATAAAATCATGAATCTCCATGCAGGGTTAAGATAAGAAGAGAATGAAGCAAATTTGTGAATGGTACAGTTGCATTGCAGAAGTTTCATTTTCAGTTGCATTCAAAACGATTCCCAATATTTCGCCGACATGGTTCTCTTCCCTCCTCTCTTCCGTACAATACACAAATTCTGAAATATGCAATTTAATGAGAACTCTATGGTACTACTTCTACTCGCTTCTCTTCCAGACCTATAATTCTCAGGGCTTCCTTAGAATAACTATTAAAACAATTTATATCTACAGTAGAGATGCACTTGGAATCCAATCTACCCTTCCATGAGAGTAAATCCTTCCGAATTCCAGAGTGTAGACTTCTGCGTAGACACACACAGGGATGCAGTGTGGTTTTGTGCATCCCTTCTGAATACAGCTCACCTCCCTGCTTCTGCTGCTAAAAATGATTTCCTATTCCAAAGTTCAAAGAAAGCCCATTAAAACTCATGCCTTTGGCAGGCTGGGGGGGAAGGGTGTTGCATAACACAGCATATTTGTGTGTGTGTGTGTGACAGAATCTATTTTCAAACACATCAATGTATTTATATCCATTCCCAAAGTTTGCCTCATTAAAGTGGCTTAGCAATTGTTCTAAAATTTATGCTTCTTGGCCTCGAGCCCCAAATTAGAATAAGCAGCTCGTTTTAAAAGACTGTGGGCACAAAATCAACTACCTTGGACAGAATGAGTTCCAGAATGGTTGCCCTTCTCTTTTCCGGGAGAAACTGTAGGTTCATTTCACGCAGCTGCCTGTTTCATCCTCCTCACCTTAACCAAGTTTGCATTGCTCTGTGATGCTAGCATGTGAAGCATGCCTCCTTGAGCTGACCCAGGCTCCCTCCAGGCAGCCATTACAGCAGGAGAAACAAAACTGGAGACAACCTTCAGCTTGTCCCACTCTACCTTGCCATCTTAAGCTTTCATAGCCAGCCAGGGAAAAAAGGGCAAGCCAGCCAGGGAAGAGAAAATGTCTTTGTGGCAGGGAAGGAGAGAAGGTAAGGAAGTAAGCCAAGGTACCATCATACCTGGACAACTAGAAGAGAAGAGAATTACAGAATTGGGATGAGATCGATGGAACATTCCTTTTGCGTCAACAAAACAAATACTGCAATATAGTCTCTCTTTGTTCTGGAGCAGAAGACAAGCTGATCAACTTGAAAAATTGTGGCAACCAGATTTTGTTGATTGTCGTGCATGTGCAATGGTTGAGGGTTCGCGAACTTTGCGGTATCACAACCTCCTAAAATAAGAAATCTCCTCTTGTGAATAAGACTAATGGATGTGTAGGTAGTCCTCGACTCACAACAGTTTATTTAGTGACTGTTTAAAGTTACAAAGGCACTGAAAAAAAGTGACTTAGGTCTGTTTTTCACACTTACAACCGTTGCGGCATCCCTATGATCATGTGATCAAAACCCATGCACTTGGCAACTGGATCATATTTATGACAGTTGCATTGTCCCAGGGTCATGTGGTCCACTTTTGTGACCTTGTGACAAGCAAATTCAATAGGGAAGCCAAACTCACTTAACAACTGTATTACTAACTTAACAACTTAGGTGATTCACTTAACAACTGCAGTAAAAAAGGTTGTAAAATGGGACAAAACTCATTTAACAACTGTTTTGTTTTGCAGAAGGAATTTGGGGTTGAATTCTGGTCAGATGTTGAGAGCTACCTGTATTGGGTGATTCTTCAAGAAATACATATACCATGAATGAAGGCAAATATACGTGTCCCGGGATAAGGTTGCAGGATCCAATCTGGGTCAGGACCAGAGATTTAGTCTTCCAAGCTTTTGGACTCATGCTGGAGTCCATTCTCAGGGAACTTCTCTCTACCAGAATGTGTACTTTGGGCTCTTCTATGTATAGTTGGTTGAGTGTGGCTTTTCATTTGTTAATTAGAATGTTGCTGACTGGCTATTAAGTCATTGGCTGTTTTTTCCTTGTGCTGCCAAGTCCTCAGTTCCTAAGTACCGCTCCTGTTGACTGACATGGAGGCAGTTTCTCAGGCTTCAATCATTTCCCTGACTATCTTTGTACCTGCTCTGCCAACAATCTTAGTAGCTGCGAAATTGAATATATGTCCTTGTTCATTGCAATTGCAGGTAAGCTTCTGGTCCTGGTGACCACCCAGTTTGGATCCTGCAATACATACATACATCATTTGTTATTTATAACCCTAATTTGAATACAGTGAACCTAACTTAAATTTTGCCAGGCATTTAAAAAAAAATAGGCATGAGAAATCAATGATCCTCACTCATTATTTGCCATTAATCTTTTCTCTAGTTCACACCTACCTGAGCACATCACTATTATCACGCTACCTCAAGTAATCAGTAAAATAAATGATTGCCTATCAAAGTTTATGTTCCACAAAATCATCCTCAATGAATGAATAAATTGGTTCTTCTGTAAATATACCCTATTATTTCCCTCACACACACTTAATCCATTGTAGTTCTGCTAAGACAAGTTCCCTGGACTTCAGGAAATTCCTATTTTAAGAGGTAGAGAATTGACTTAAGCCATCTCTAAGGTCATCTTTTAAACCTTTCCAATTACCCCAAGCCACACAATCTATTCCTTATTCCAAGGGCTACAAAAATGGTGTGGGCAGGTTGTGTGTTGTCAGGAACTCTTCTTCTTTCTGTACTTTAGAATTACTTTCAGAATATTTAAGTCTGTTTGCTCGCCAAAATTACTGATTTCATTAATTCTCAGACATCCCATTTGATGACATCTATTCCATATTCCAAGATTACCCGAGAGCATCGGCACACTAATGCAAAATCAATGAAGTTTGACTTATGAGCAGACTGTGAAATAAACAAATTAGTTTGCGGTTTATGAATTACTAAGCATCTTTTATCTTTGAATCATGGCACACTATGAAGAATTTTCCTTGCCTAGAACTTCACTGAATCAGCACAAAATACGCGGAAAGGATGTGTGAAAAGAACCATCTCGCTGAAGTGTCACATAAGACAAAGTTTAGGATGTGGCACCTCTCTATGGAAAACAAAAATAATCAAGTTTGCGGAAATGCATAACGGAATCAAAATGACTCTAATTGCTCCACTTGTTGGCTTCCCATTAAAAAAAAACAAATTAGCATACCAGTTATAAGCAAATACAGATTTTTAGCAATCACCTGCCATGTGTTCCGTTTCTGTCTTCCCTAAGATTGATAAATAAAAAAGGACAGAGAGCTAAAACTTTGGGGGTGGATGGGGGTCAGGAAAGAGACACTTAACTAATTAAAATAGGGAAACAAAATTCATTTCCCCCGCCTGCTGTGCTCTGAATAAATTAAAAGGCAAAACTGCTGCTGGATGTGCAATCAAAACAGAAGTGAACTACTTTTACTTTGGAATAAATGTCTTCTGTTTGCAAAACCTGTATAGAAACAAGAGCTACTTGTTTTGACCATTATATGCAAGAAGATTTTTAAGCTTTTTATTCTGTGGACCAGAACTTCATAGTTGGTTAATAACTATGTCTCTTATTGCAGAATCCACCCAAATGTTCTTATAATGAGAACATCTCATATATTTTTCTTTGATGTAAATCCCTCTGTGCATTATATGCATAAAATATGAAAGATGGTATCTGCAGTAAGCCAGAGTTCCCAATTAAATTCCTATTAAATCCATTTTAGGTTTGATGGTGCAATTTGCAATGTCTCTATGTGATATGATGAAAATGGAACAATTAGCACCTTCTTGTCCTTACTGGTGCATCACCGTCAAAATGGGACTAGATCCCAAGATCCATGAACAAAGTAGTTTTCATGAAACAACACTTTCATCTCCTATGAGTGCAGGGGAAGAATGGATTTCCAAAGATTCTTTACCTACCTCTCTGGACCCCCATGTTGATAAAGAAGAAAAAGAAAACTGGCACAAAAAAGTCACAGAATTCTGAGACTTCACAGACCTTCACAAAGATTCTTCAAAGAAGGGAACTTATCTTCCATGATAAAAGGGTTTTTTTTTTATAGCTGATACATGACTATTTGTATTATTTTTTAATCCGCTCGAGAGCAGATTTTTGCTGAGATTATAGAAAAGGAACAAATGCAGTAACATTTAGTGGTTTTCTTTTTCAATGCAATAAACTTCAGTAATTAGCACAGGAAACATAATGTAAAAATAGCTGCTCCACAAAAATGTTAAAAGTTCTCTCTGTTCGGAGTAGAGGGACAGCTTCCCTTGGCATTAGAAACATAACACTTAGGAGCATGTAAAATATTGTGGTTTGGAAATACCCCAGGACATTGGTCATGCGGCATTTTTTTTAAAAAAAACTTCCAGTGTGTTTCTACCTGCTCCCAATGCTCATGGGACAAACCTTTAAGTTAACATATGCATAGCCAGCCAGATCAGAATGGAAATTGAAAACAGCACAGGACAATTTAGTCTTTAATTGCCAAAGAAGACACTGCTGCGTATATGAAGATGCATTGGTTGGGAGAAATTTGCAGGATTACTAGGAACCAAGAACTACAAGGGGAGCTAAAGATATTCCTGTAACAAGAACTTCAACCCTATAAATCATTATGGTACATTCCCATAAACTACTTTATCAAGAATAATGTATGTACAGTATGTTTATACTCTCAAGTTTCTGAAAAGAAAGAAAATGAATAATATTAAAGTAACGAGCAGTTTCAGACAGGTGATAAAAATAAGTATAACTGTTTCTATTGCTAGATCATTTTACACAAGTTAGCTTACTCCCAATGGACCCTTAGCTGCTCTCTACGGGTTTTTGGAAGTCATATGAAAAGGACTTCTCTGGGTTATCAACTGCTTCTCATCCTTTGGATTTTAAAGGTTCCGCTGCAGTATTTATCTCTTTCTCCCTCCCTTTCTTTCTTCAAAAGCAAGAGACAATTTATTATAAGTTCTGGATATCATCCATTATAGTGAAAGGAGGATAAAGAAATATCCCTAATGGTGGACATCTTCAGAGAACTTTCCTGTTTGAGTTAATGCACAGACTCAAGTGATCTGCCTATGTTCACTTGTAAATTGGTACCATCAAAGGCAAGATGTGAGGGCTTCACTCCATAAAGTCCCACACCACCACCCTGATCACAGGGCATGTTCACCACATGTTGAATTAAATAGATTAATTTAACTTTAGCTACAAATCAAGGTGTGCAAGCATGAGAAATATTAAGTTCCAGGTGTAGAGCAAGAATGACCAACTCTGGGATGCTCAAAGCTACAAAGGTATACAGAAGTCTCCCAGTCTTATAATCAAACTGTAAATTTTAATCTGAAAAGAAGTTGGGGGTTATTAAATACACCACTGGAGATCAATGTTATTGGCCAAGTGTAATGTCAATTAAATATAAATTAAATGAAATGTGTTGTTCCACCCATAGTTTTTAAGAACACGGCCCCTGGCTTGCCCCACAAAGACCTTGGAGATAGAATGCTACAATATACAAATTAAGCAGGGTTATAACAAAATGCTAAATTAAATCACAAGGAAGTCTCTGTTTGCTTGCATTTGGAGGGAAAACCCTTGCATCACTTAAAAAAGAAAAAATGTAGAATCCCAGGCTGTGCACATTGTAGTTGTATGCGTATGTACAAAAGTGCAATACTTTGGATTCAATTTAGAGAAGTGCTTGGAACATAAGGGAGGGTGAGAGCAGCCCTTATAGGCAGCTCAATAGGGAGAAGGAAGAAAGCGAGCAGACAATAAAAATGTTATAAAAATGGGGAAGAAGAGTACTTTAGTAGCAACACAGAAGACCTTGCTATTTCAAAGAGTTTAGTGACATGTTTTGATTTTTCCTTCATATTAAGAAAGGCCCGTATGTTTGTGGCTCATTCTGAGTTTGCCTGTTTGGATTTTTTTATTCCTGTATCTTCACATAACTTCAAAACTTTTCTCACCGTGAAATTCTCAGACTTTCGGGTTTCCATCTCAGAGTCATGAATCTGCTAGCCAGTCAAAGCCAGGTTTTGCAGCCTCCTAATCATATCAGGGTCATGAAGTCATAATGCAAGGTTTTGATAAAAGCCTTATGGTTGTTGTTTGTTGGGAGCTTCTGCATGGCACCTCGCCCTGAGTACTGTAGAAACTGGCTCCCCTTGAAGCATCACTGCTGTTATTATTAAGGAGCTCATGAAAGCTTATAAGAGATCTGGGTATCATCTTGCTTTTTATTTTATGCTTTAATATGTTTGCTTGATCTAATAATAAAGATTAAGATCCCCTTCTTTAATGGAAAATCCATTGTCTCTGGATCCGAAAGATTCAATTGCCTAGGTAACTGATAATTGTCCTGACATTTGGCAAAACAAGTACTCCCAAGACCAGTAAGTGCCATTGTATCCTGTAAAAAAATAGTTGATCTGCCCATTGAGGTTCTGCTGTCAAACTGGTGGCCCATGGGCCGGATGTGTCACGTGCAGACCACACCCACCTCAACTCCGTGAATGGGGAAAATGTCATGAAACATCACATGACCGCAATGTGACATGGAGAGTTTGACACCCATGAGCCACATTATCTGGCCCATCTAATATTAACCTATTTATTGAAAAATCAATGACTGCTAAGAAGAGGACCCAGGAGACAAATCTTTAGAAACCACATTTAATCCCTGGGACACAGGATGGGAACCCTGGCAGATAAGAGATCAAAAGTGTTCACAAGTGACATCTAGAAATTCTTCCTTACTTTATTCATATTATCTGAAATCACTGGGCATGCTTTCTAAGGGAAAAGGAAGAAGCTCAGAGAAACATGGACAGCCAAATCCTAATGGTTCATTGCTTGGAAACTGCCAGACAACTTAACTTAATGGATGCCTGTAGGACAATTCAGGAATGCTCGTTCCCTTTCTGAGTGTGTCTTGCATTAGTGTGAATAGCAAATGAGATTAAAAATGTATGCCCGCACATTGGTTTCAGCTTGATTAGCACCAAAAGGTGATTTTTTTTCTCTATTAGTTCCATTTATATATAGACAAAGATAGGGAGAGTGTGGAAAGGGTTTTTGGAAAGAAAATATGCTCCTGAATTGGTTTTCCTCCTTGTCCAAGATTACACAAACATACATGCCAAATTGTCACTGTCTCATTCTGTGGCTAATTCACTTGTGTAAAGTTTCCTTATGTAAAATATACCATCACTCAGTGGCTGTCAATGTCATACATATGGCGTCCTCCAGGATCTCCCTATGGGGATTGGGAGTGGGAGGGCCAGAGTTCCAGTAGTTCTCCTTTCTTCCCTGTGGTTGGATTTAACCAGTTTTGGTGTGGTAGGGGCAAAATCGAGGCAGAGATCCCTGACATGAGGTTGTTTAAGGACTTGACATTCTTGTCCCTCATGTTTAACACTTACATGCAGTCATTGGGTGAGGTAATCCATTGATTTATGGCCAGATATCATCAATTATACACCTTGGTCCAAGACCAACAAGATCAAGGTCTTGTCACAGTACTTGGAAGCTTTTGGGATCTAGATGGGGAACAATTGGCTTAACTTCATCCCTGACATAACTCAATAGTTATGTGTTTTTGGACCAACTACATCTGGAGAGAGTCTATTCCTGGTCCTGAATAAGGATCCAGTTCCCTCTTCAGAACTGGTGCAGAGCTTGTGACTCTTCTTGGACTCACAGCTCCTGTTTGAGAAGTAGGTAGCAGTTGTGACCAGCAAGATTTTCACCCAAATTCATTGGGGGTGCCAAATGTGCCTATATCTAGAACAGGACACATGTAAGACAGTTGATTATTCTTTTGTCTCTTCATTTCTGGAAAACTGCAAGGACCTCTATAGATCTATCTTTGAAAGCTACTCAGAAGCTGCAGCTGATCCACAATGCAGTAGCATGAGCATTTGTGAGTCTGCCATGGCGTGTCTATGTAAAACCTTTGTAGTCTGTCTGATTCTCAATAGGCTTCCAGGTGTAATTCAAGGGCCTAGCAATTATCAGTAAAGACCTTCATGGCACAGAGCCTGGTGCTCAGAGATCATCTTGCCCATCCTATATCATCCAGGAGAGGTGGCACACTCCCAATCACATCCATTAAGTAGGATCACTTGACTAACCCAGGAAGCAGGTCATGTCTATTGTAGTGCCTGCGAAAGATTTGTACAGCCTCCAACCTGCCCTTATTTAAGCAAGCCCTTAGAACTTGGCTCTTTCCCAGGCTGCCTAAAGCAGAACCCCTACGGGAATGACTGGTTTATACTGGAAAGAATGTTAAGTTTTCCAAATGTATGCTTTTTATTTCACTTTGAAACAGTTTTATATTGTTTGTGTTATACTGTCATGAAGTTATAGCATGCACTGCTTAGGATCCTAATGAAGTAGGGTGGCTTATAAAACCAACTAATAAATAGCCAGCATGAGGGCTTAATTTAAAGCTACTTCTTATGTGGATTCTTTATTTGATCTATCACTTTCTTAGTCTCCATTTGGCTCTTCTTCTATATCCTTCTGAGCTAAAGTTCTTGTAGTAAGTCTTTGCATAGTTTTTATATCAACCAAAGATAATGCAAAATCTCTATAATTTTGAGGAGTTCTACACACCCCTGTCAAGTTTTATCGAAATATGTTCTCAGCATGTCACAATGTTTCAGTTTCCTGAAAACACTCTGGAACTAGGATGGTGTAGATAAATTAAAATAATTTACATGCATTTCAGAAAAGCAGAACACAAAATGGCCAACTCAATTAACTTGCCCCGATACATGACTCCACCAATAAATCAAGACCTATGCTGGTACAATCTTTGTATGTTTGTTACCATTTCACTCTACTTTATGGATATTTTATGAAGCTGTGAAGATTATTTAGCGTGCTACCAGAAGCGAGAAATCCTTGCACACATAAAATATCAAGTTCCCACTGAAATGCATAATGTGTTTTAAATTAGCAAAGAATTGAGGAGAATAGTAGGGATGATACATCAAGGTAGGCAACCTGGTGAAAGAAACCAGGTATGGCATTAATGGTTGAGATGGGCCTTTTTCATTCCCCACAAAAGCTGAAATTACCATATGGAACTGCCAAAAGGAGAGGGATGAGATAAAATAACCTGATAAAATAATGACTCCCTACTACACAATGGTATATTTAATACAATAATCTTCAAAACCAGGTTTAAAAATGAAAAGAAAACCTCCAGCAATGGAGAAATTATCTCATTAATTGCTATTTAAGTGAGAGCAGCATCCCATCCAACCTCTGTTTTCTACATTAAAGCACAATGCATTTGTGTTGTCACTCTCAGTTAAACAATGGTCTCTAACTAAAGAAAATTACACATGAAGAACTCTTGCTTCGGAAGCATTTTGGGCGGGGCGGGGGAACAGTCCCCGAAGAACAGTTTCTTTAAAGATTGTCTCCCTGCCCCCACTTCCTCCTTCCCCCAGAATTTCATTCGGCACTAACAAAATTGTCAGCTGCAATACAGGACCTGGATTTTTTCAGAACTGCCTTGCCTCGGATCAGACAATGGAAGAACTGAAGCTCCGTAATCACTACATGCTTTGCATGCAGAAGAGGCTGAATTCAGTCTGATGTCCTCTCTTGAAATTGTCTGTCGCAGGGAACTGAAGGACTTGACTAGATATGACTAGGGAGGTGGAATGAAAAAAAAAATAGTTACTGTTCTCTCAGCCTCCCCAATCTCTCTCTCCCTCTCTTTCTGTATTGTAGTATTTGTTTTTTTTCTGTCCCTGGCTGCTGGCCTTATGACCATAATCAAGTTTTGATTTAATAGCAAAGATAGAAAATGTGAGTTTTTTAGTAGCTTGGGCAAAAAGTGTATCAATTCTGCTCCAGATTATCCTACATGAACACGAGGTTGAACTGTCTTTTTTCCTATACAGTTCATCAACATATTTCTGCCACAGTGTTGTTCAAAACAATACTTCTAAGAAGGACAGAATAATTTCATGTATGCCTTTTCTTTACAATCCTTCTCCCACAGAGGGAAAAATCAGTGTCTAAATAACTGAATACACTTTCCAACTTTTCATTAAGGGGGCTTTAAGAATTCCAGATGTCATCTTGATGTTAGAAACATAGTGCAGACACATCTCCCATACTATTTCTTTCTAACTTCATCCATTTTATAGTCTGAATGGTTATTATGGTTTGTTGCACAGTCAGCCAGATGTTTAGACTGGTTTTTAGCATTTTTAATTATTATTACTACTTCAAATCAACGTTATGGGTGCTTTTTAACAAAATGGGCAAATCTGTTCTTAAACTGATATTACTCTTTTGTTTATTAGCTGTTTGATAGTTGCAGCTGCTTGAAATGCTAGCATTGGTTTATGCAGGATAAACGATGTTCCATATAAATATAGAGACCCAATTGTGATCATTCTTTTTAGAGACCCAATTGTGATCATTCTTTTTAGAGACCCAATTGTGATCATTCTTTTTAGACTTCTTCCAGCAACTACTACTAGAATATGTAACTAATACAAGAGCTGCTTCTGCTGCAGTTCTTAAAAATTGGACATCCTTCATCCCTGCCACTTTGCAAAACAATTTTAATTTCATTATTTATTGATTTTGATTTTTTTGTCAGCCATTTCAGATTACAATTGTCCAGCAGAAGGAAAGAATAATAGCAAGAATAACAGATTGGAAGGGAGCTTGGAAGGTCTTCTATTCCAACCCCCTGCTCAAGCAGAAACAATTACAGACAAATGGTTGTCCAATCTCTTCTTAAAAACCTCCATTGTTGAAGCACACACAACTTCTGGAGGCAAGTCATTCCACTGATTAACTGTTCTCACTATCAGGAAATTTCTCCTTAGTTCTAGGTTGGTTCTCTCCTTGATTGGTTTCATCCATTGCTTCTTGTCCTGCCTTCAGGTGCTTTGGAGAATGGGTTGACCCCTTTCTTCTTTGTGGCAGCCCTTAAATATTGGAACAGTGCTATTATGTCACCCATAATCCTTTTTTTAAACTAGACATACCCAAATCCTGCAACCTTTCTTCATATGTTTTAGCTTCCAGTCCCTTAATCATCTTTGTTGCTCTTGTCCGCATGCTTTCTAGAATTTTCACAGGTGGACAAAATGTCCCATAGTTGAATTTTATTTTTTTTAATTTAGCTTTATGAAGAAATATTTTAACTGATTGTCTTAAACATGGAATGAAAATACAATTACTTTTTTTTCTTCACTGAATGCTAGGGAGTAACAACAGGGACCAAAAACTATCTCCATGCCATGGAAGTGCGAATGCTCCATTGGATATCGGGCATCTCCCTTCTTGACCACATCACAAATGACACCATTCAACAACATTTTGGTATGGCACCAATTATAGAGATGATGAGAGAAGGCTGGCTCCGCTAGTATGGACATGTCCAGAGAGCAACACTTTCCACCATTGTCAAGATTGCCTACCAGTTAGAAATCAATGGCCGGCACCTTGCGGGCACCGAAAACAGATGGCAAGACACCATCAACAAAGATATGCAAGCCGCAGGCCTGAACCCTGGAGGATATATTTTTGTGCTAATTTTCCCCCCAATATTCATTACTTTGGCAAACATCTTTCTTTTAGGTAAGCAATCTGTTATACTTTTCTTTTCCCTAATTTATGCAGTTTGCTATAATGTGCTCTTTTTATTCATTAGCAGATCCGTCACAAGTTAGAATAATAACAAAACCCAAAAGAGCTCTGAGATTTGGCTTGTATATGGATATCAGTTTGGGGCATTTTTATTTTTAAAACAGAATTTTTTTATTTCTCATAAGAGAAATCACTTGAGAAAATCAGGTGTTCAAATCTTCAAAATAAATTCCCTCTGCACTTTTGATATATCTTTGAGGGAGCATCAAAGCCTTTGATACAACTGAACAACTCCACAATGGATAGCCACACACCAGAGAATAATATTTTCTGCTTAATAATGGACTAATAGAACGCACATTGATTTACCAATTCTATTATTGTAGTGGTCTATACTAAAGCATATTGAAATATAATATTATTATGATGATAGTAAATAATTATAATAATTAAGCTCAACTCTCATAATTTATGATTATAATGGTTGGGTTTAGAAGACACTAGGCTCATTCTCATATATGTGTTTCACTTTTAATTACTTTGTGTATTATGGGATAATATATGGATTGCATCAAAGCTTGTTTACCTATTTTGACTATTAGACATGACAGTGCTTTATTAAAAACTAACACGTTTAAAGAAAGATTTATTTAAAAGCATGTCCACCCTTCAGCATGTTGCAAACAATCCTTTATTTTCTTCCCAGAACTGACTTTTCTTCCTGTCTGTTTCAGCAATAATATTGATTGAGAAATGTCAAAAGCATAACATCTCCAAGTATAATTTTAATGTCATTTTATTTATGGACTTAAATTGGTGGGGAGTTTACTAACTGTCTTAACTTTTGGCAGAAAAATATTACAGGTAGTCACAGCTTACCGTTTGAAGTTACAACAGCAATGAAAAAAGTGACATGGCCATTTTTCATACTTATGACTGATGCAGCATCCTCATGGTCACATGATCAAAATTCAGCCCCTTGGCAACTGACTCATATTTATGACAGTTGCAGCATTGCAGGGTCATGAGATCACCGTTTGTGACCTTCTGAAAAGCAAAATCAGTGGAAAAGCCGGGTTCACTTAACAACTGTGGCAAGAAAGATTGTAACATGGGGGAAAACTCATGTCTTAACAACTGTCTTGCTTAGCAACAGAAAATTTGGGCTCAATTGTGGCCGTAAGTTGAAGACTACCTGTCCTTCAGGCAATAAAGAAACTCTGCATGCTAGTTTATGTCTTCCATCGAGCCATCATCCATCGAGTACCACTCATTAACTTGTTTTACTGCACTTGCCCTTAAAGAACATGTTGCTGCATTCACATTTTAAAGTGTAGTATCATTAAATGCTTCAAATCTCTTGTTTGTTTTTTAAGAAATGAGCACTGGATTTATATACTGCCCAAGGCAAAATAATAATAATAATCAGCCTTTGATTTTCATCAAAATGCCAAGAGCAGTTAATGGCAACCCAGTAATTCTCAATCATGATGTCCCATTTCTTATTCTAGCTGTACGTTGTTTCAGAAAATCATATTACATGAATTATTCCAATGGCAGAATAGCTCCACTTCCTCTCTATCTCATTTTTAAAAGCAGATTTTGTAATCCAATCAACCTCTTCAAAGCCTCTGCTTCCTTAGCAACAACATTCTGTGTCATACATTTCGTCTAATCTACAGAGGAACTGGCTCAAAAATACCAAATATTTAGGGCATCTTTACTCTTTCCTAAGTGCCCAATGTTAGGAGGGGGGAAAACAGGTTAGATAAAACAGTCTTATAAAACCAAATGGACAATTTGGAAAAATGCATAGCAGGGTAGCGATCTTGAAAATATTTAATGTGATGCCGGGTCTTGCATGGATGGAAAACAGTGATTATCTATAAAATCATGTGCCAACCTTTGACTTCAGTGAACTGAAATGAAAACAATCAGTGTGTACATTTTATCACTTAACAATTTATATGAAAATTTAGGACACTTCTGGGTTTCTTATGCAGAGTAAAGGAAAGACACTGGATGCACTTTTAAAAACTTGATCTCCAGCACATTATGAAAGCCTTAAGAAATCCATATTTGCTTCTATGGTATGAGAAAGTTAGGATTCTAAAGGAATTATGTGGCATGTAAGGAATTGAAAGACCGGTTAATCTTTAAATCTTAGATACTTTCTGGCAGCGAACAATGCCATCTTCCGATTGTTCATTCCCAGGTTACAAGATCCGTGTATTTAGAAAAAATCGCAAAAAAATAGTTTGTCTGTCAGAAATATATATTAAATTGGGAGGGGGGGAATGAATTAGAAAGAAATGACCATTTCAGATGGAAAAAATCTTTTACTTTACAGCAAACCTTTCAGTAATGGTGACATTTTATTATTTTAACCTGGTGAGGAAAAAAAAAAACAAGGAAGGAAAAAACATGTTTCTTTTTGAAACTGTTTTTGTTTTGTTTTGTTTTCCCTCCCAGATCAACACCACCACCCCCAAATAAAATCCTAATTTCTAATTCTTCTAGCACTCCAGTAAATGTATTTCCTGTATCCTTGGGGACGGTGTTGCAACATTTGAAGGAGTATGAGATCAGATGGATAATTATCTAGCCTTGAATTCCTCAAGCATCTCTATGGAAAAATTAGGCATGCATACATATAAAATGAACTTATATAATGATTTATTTTTTTTAAGTGGCAGAACAGAATAGGATGGCCATACCACTAACGTCTTGTTCATAGAAAATAATATGGATTTAAAGCACCATCAAGGAATTCCAATAAGGTTGCCAGCTATCAACTGGGAGGAAAAACTATAAATAAAGTTTATACAGCCGACCAGCAGAGGTGTTGGCAGGCTGCATTGTTAATGTGAGAAGAATCATTATCACTCAAGGTTAAGTTGCCACGGTTAAAATGACTAAAATCAAGCTGCTTTTGCAGTTGAGATCTGCTTGCTTGAAAATAGAAAGATATTGTGAGCAAGACAACAGCTTTTAAGAGACTGTGACTCTTTCTTTGACACTAGTGTGTCAGGGACAACATAACCCAAGATCTAAGCAGGAGCATCTTGAGGCCAAAAATTCAGTTGACTTTTGAATGGCGTGCTGAGCACTGCCTTGAAGAATGGTGACAAAGCTGTATTTCGTTTAGTTTAATTTTCATTTGCATTTATTTAGAATCAAACCAAATTAACTAAATGCAACAAACAGTAATATTTCGTTTGCTCGGTGAATCACCCAACATCCAATTTTGGAACCTGCAAAGTCCTGAGACAATAGATTGAAGACAATACAGGGTACCAAATATCCATACAATGGCAATAAATTTTATCAAATAAAATTTTCAGCAGAGCTGAAGTAACTATTGCCTGCCTCCATTAAATATAGGAACAGCAACTCCTGATGGAAGATCCACTTGGAATTGGGCTGTAAGAGTAATATCGGTGGATTTATTTCCTAGTAGTTGTACACTGCCCCAATCCAACTCACTGATTACAAGTTACCAAAAAGATTGATTGCATTGTTGATAACCTATAATTCTATCATTTGTCAGAGTGTTTCCATGTTTTGTTCCCTGTTGATGCCTTCTTATGAGGCAATTTGTCTGGGGAAGGAAAGGGGTTGAAGAAAAAAAAATACTGGAAAAAAAAGTATTGACAAATCTATTATTGTTCTGAATGGTCAGGAAAGGGATATTAGCATAGAAATTATAACCAAAACTCATGCAACAGTGAAAGCCAAATTTGCTGAGATTAAGTATTACATGGCCTTGACTATCCCTCCTTCTTTTAATCAGATCTCAGCAAACCAGAAACCTTTTTTAATAATAATAATAATAATTGTTATTAATTGTAATTGTAATTATTGTAATTAAATTGTAATTGTAATTAAATCTGTGGTCTTTAAGGTTCCAAATTAATTCCAAAGGCTTCCTTCCATTCACTGGAAATTCTCAGAAAGTTTCTGGATCCAACTGAAGCAATTGCTAGCCAAGAAAAATGCCACTAGTTCATTTTCAAAGCTCTGGACAATTCTAGCCTCCGTCTAGCCAACTCTTGTTTACTGTGCCCAATTTTCTCACTTCCTGCACCTGCCTTGTTTAATGTAATTCTAGTGAATTGTTGCTACACCTTCAAGCTACAAAGGACCACAACAGCTCAGTTTTCTGGAATCTCAGGGCTTATTTTGGGAAAAGCAGAAAAAATGTATACAGAAGTTCTACCTAAGGGTGTTTTTTCACCTAGTTTTTCACCTCGCGGTTCCTCTTTTGTAGCTGAATATAAGAAGAGACAGATCGGTTCAGACCAAACTCTATTTAATTTGACATTTTGTTTATCAGAGAGAGACCAGATGTTTTGGAAAGGCCACGATAAAAACAGTTTAGCAATACCTTCATATATTTCAAATTCGTGATATTATTTTTATTTTTAATAATGACTTTTTATGGAGTCCTTAATACTCTCTGAGCTTGATTGTTTTTCTGTAAATGTTTCATTAACCAATTTCAGGACTCATTCAGCCAAGTTGTTTAATGAAACATTTGCAAGAAGACAACCAAACTCAGAGAGCACCAAGGATTCTATCTTTCAACCTTGTTCTACAAATAGTCTCTTCTATTAATGACTTCTTAATAATGACTGTATATGTGTTTGGTATTTTATGAGCTTTTTGTACACAGCCCAATTAAACTAATAAAATGTGTGGTTCCTGGCAACTGACATTTAAAGTAGGATAGTGGAGATAATATACAAAGAGCAAAGAAGCAGCGATCAAGAAATACATTTTTCTTCTATAGATTTGCACAAAACCTTTTAAAGCTGTCCAAATTCATGCTATTGTTTTTGTGATGAAATGAAATGGAGGGGGTACATTCCAAAGAAGTAAGAAGCAACGTATCTCAGATATCATGTGTGAGAAAAGATGGTGACAACAACCCCTCTCTAATAGTTCACAGAGTATGTTACAGATGCGTATAGTAGAGTCTTCAGTCTGGCAAGATTCTGTCTATAGGTGTGAAACAATAAAGAATTCCGCTTGGAGGAACTGCCACATGCCATTCTTCCTTTTGGGACTGACAGCTGTATTGTCAAATGCAAATCTGTGCATTTTCTAGTCTATGAAGATGCACATATTTTATTCATCCCAGATCTCTTACAGCATGACTGGGGGCTCTAATATTATGAGCAAACAAGATAATGTTTGCCTCAATCTTTATATTAACTAGAGTGATTTCCTGAGCACATTTCAAAAAAAGATTTCTAGTGAGAGGGGAAAAAAGCATGACCTTACATACAAAGTTCACAACTTCTTTTTTTTTTAACCTGGGAAGTATATTTCTCTGAGGAAATCAGATATCATGAATATACTGTAAAATGCATGGTATTTCCCTGAGCCAAGTTTTCTAGGAAAGAAATACCACTTTATTTTTTTGTTGAATTTCTCAGCTGGCCAACTCTAAAACAATTCTGGGCATTTATATTAACACTGATTCTCTGAGAGAAAACAGAAATTCCAAATATATCACTCTCAACTCAAGGGAGGTCAATCCAGCCACTGAATCCAACTTTTGGAAGGCCATAAACTATAAGTTTTTAAAGGTTAATTAAAAGTAAACAAGAAACTCATGCAAATTTCTTGCTTGCTATTGTATAGGCTAGTGCTGTGAAAAGAAAAGAGTCATTGTATCACATTTAGGCGATGTGGTATAAAGCCCATTGATCTCTGAGGATCGATCCTGAAATGCAATAAAAACACAGTTTTTGTGAAGCTTGACAGACTAAGGTATGGGACCTGCCAAACATGATAGGTGGACGATGGAAGGTATCAGAAAAAAATGTTGATGACTATAAACAAAGATTAGAACAACAATAATAATAATTTTTTTAAAAAAATTCTTACAAGAATTCTTGTACACTTATTCAGCGCAGTCTGTACCATTACATAGTCCTTTTGTCATTTTCAGGATTAAGATAAAGTAATCAGGATCAATGCAATGCCCAATGTTTTAAAAGTATTCTTGTTTAACTTAACAGAAAACATAGTTTTTTTTTATTTTATTTTTCCAAAAGGGAAAATAGTTGGCATGAAATGTCCTTTGGCTTTCTCATAGCTTTGAGGTCGGAGAGTGCCGTGCCTTTCATTATGTCATTGTCTCACCAGAGATCTGTAGCCTTCATGGCTTCTCTCACCTCGGTTGAATTATGATTCCATGAGAAGACATCATGAAAATATTCTTCCGTCAGGACAGCCAGGAGAACTGCAGACTGATGGAAAGATGTGCAGGGGGAAAAATAAACAGCAGTCGTACAACAAAAATTTAGAAGTATCACTGAAAGAAATGTGAAATAAATGCACCAAGAAAGAAGTGTAAAAGCAGAGATCCCTCTCCAGACTTTCTGGAAATTGAAAAACAGATTTTTAAGTATGTTGTTTATCAGAGTCAGAAAAACAGTACTTGTTCAATCAGATTAGAATCAACTGAGCCATACAGTAAGTATGCTGTTAGAAGATGAATTCTCCATTACCCATAATATTCCTTGGAACATAATCTGGAAAACCGGGGAAATTGGCCCATAGTGTATACTTCTAGATTTTTACTAGATTCATACCATGGGTACCATTTTATTTTCTGATAGGTTATCCTAACTTGACAGAGATAGATAAAAGTTTGTTTTGACCATAATAATAAATTGTGCATTTGCATTATGCACAAAAACCACAGAAATGCATGGATCCCATTTCCTTTTTTGCTGTGCCAAGGAGGCTGAAAGCTTGGAAGATGTTTTTTCAGTTTTCAGCTAGCCCCAGGTTAGACATACTGTGTTGACACCATTAGCTATAGTTTACTCACGCAAACTATGTTTGTGGAAATGACTTTGTTTCAAAAACCCACTGTTAAGAATAATCAGAATAAAGTTATTTTCAAATATTCCTAACCATCATTAAGAATAATCTGGTGCAAGATGCCTAGAGTTGCCTCTAGGTGAAATGAGTGGTAAACAAGCAAACAAATAAAATCAAAATGTTAAGAGAATAGTTAAATGTTCAACTGTGGTTTGTTGGATGACTGCACTAAAGAACTCTGAGTGAATACATAAACCTAAGTGTCATTAAAGTAACAGTAAGACATTTATTACAATCACTTCCAAAGAAAGCAATATTGACTTGGCCAACATCACACAGCAACAAACGTCATATCTGCTTAGGAATTTCAGCCCAGATCTTTTTGATCCAACATTGGTTCATTTTAACTATAGCAACTACAGAAAAGACAATGGAAGAATCTATGTTTAGGATAAGCTAAAAAAAACAAAAACAGAATTCTAGAGGAAAATCTACGTGCAAATCAGGTTTGAAATTTTCAGTTACTGAAAATGAACATTTTTTTCTTCCGTGCACATAGTAAAATAGAAAGCAATATTTAAGCAGTGAAATAATATAATTTCTACATGCTTCACTGGCTCCTGAATAGCCAAGCAGATGTTCTTGAAACTTCCCCAGAAAAAAAAATTATCTTGGCCAAATATAAGCTTATAAAATAATCAGCCTAAGAAGTAATATACAACAAAAGAAGTAATATACAACAGAAATTTGAACATGTCAAAAGGAGAGTTAGAATTAAAGTGTAATTAAAAAGAAATATAGAGAACAAGCAAGAACATTCCCAGTGTGATTTATAAGAAGAAAAAAAGAACCCATTGTAAATTCATTCTATAGAACATGGGTGTCAAACTCAATTTCATTGAGGACCACATCAGGGTTGTGTTTGACCTCAGGGGGCTAGGGTGGGTGTGGCCAGCTTGACGTCACTTGTGTCAGGAGCACCTGTGGTGGCCCGAGAGCTCTACCAGTGAAAGCAGGCTCCATTTCTGGCTGCAACTGCCTCCTGTAACCCTCTGCCACCAAAAAAAGAGCCTACGAGGATTGCGTGTGGCCTTTGCAAGCTCCATTTCGGCTGCAATGGCCTCCTGCCACCCATCTGCCAGCAAAAAATAGAGCTCATGAGGGCTGCATGCAGCCCTTGCAAGCTCCATTTTCACTGTCAGAGGCCAGACCTTCACTGTTTCCAGGGCAGCCCTGCAGGCCAGACTAAATACCCCATGGGCCAGATCCGGCCCCCGGGTCTTGAGTTTGACACCTCTGCCATAGAAGGATGAAACAATAAATAAGTCAAAATATAGAACATGTACAGTATTTACAAAACAATCCTACTGAATGTGAGATTTACTCATGAATAAGCAGATAATCTCTTTATGAACGGATTCAAGCAAAGTGGAATGAATGCAAAGAAGACCATTCAGGGCTCTGCACACCAAATCTTATCAAGACATTTTGAGAATTGGATGTATCTGGCTTTGAGATAACACACAACTGAGGAATTTTTTTCAAGTACTGTATCTAAAGAAGTGTCGCACAGAAGAATGCAACCTGTTCTCCATTATTCCAGGCAGTAGGATATAAAATAATGGAATTAAATTATATGAAGGCAAATATCAATGGATTTTTTAAAAAAAACATAACAGTAAGAACAGTTTAGTAGATAGGCATTCCAAGTGCAGGTAGTCCTTGATTTATTACCACAATTGAAAGCAGAATTTCTGTTGCTAAGCAACACGGTTGTTAAGTGAATCACCTCCAACTTTATGAGATTTTGCCCACAATTGTTAGTGAATCACAATAGTTGTTAAGTGAATCATGCATGCATTGTCAAGCAAATCCAGATTCCTCCACTGACTTTGCTTGTTGGAAGCCAGTTGGAAAGGTCACAAATGGTGATCATGTGATTCTGCAACCACCATAAATACATAGGAGCCATGGTGGCACAGTGGTTAGAATGCAGTGTTGAAAGCTAATTCTGCTGACTGCCAGGGGTTCGATCCTCACTGGCTCAAGGTTGACTCAGCCTTCCATCCTTCGGAGGTGGGTAAAATGAGGACGCAGATTGTTGGGGGCAATATGCTGACTTTGTAAACCGCTTAGAGAGGGCTGGAAAATCACAGTGAAGCAGTATATAAGTCTAAGTGCTATTGCTATTGTCAAGTATCTGAATTTTGGTCACGTGATCATGCTGCAAAGACTGTAAGTGTGAAGGGCAGGTTGTAAAGTCACTTTTTTAGTACTGTTGTAACTTTAAATGGTCACTGAACAGTTGTAAATTGAGAGCTACCTGTATTTAAACTTAGGCTGGAGAGCCCTTTCTTCAGAATGTTTCAAATTGACTAAATAGAATGGATTAGACTCAATGGCTTAAATCATGATTGCAGTTAGAAACTATGTTTGTGTTCCTAAGGCTTTGTGAAGATGTAGATGTTGGTTTGAGAAGAAAGAAAAAGATACTGCCACAGTGATTGTAATAGGGGCAAGCTTCAGGCAGAAAAAAAGCTTGGAATTGTTTCAGAATAAATAATTCCTCTTTGTCTAACATTCCTAGCAATATAAGTTTTGAACATCATTCCCACCCATGTCCCAGACACACATGGGAAGTTGGTCTGAATATTCAAGTCCATCTGGAACTTGATTTGGGAATTGCAATAGAAATTAACATAACGAAGATGTTCCAAAAAGTTATTAATATTGCATAAATAATACTAGCAATTTGTAATAAATGCCAAACATGAATCATGTTCCCAAATTTTTTTTCACATAAAATCTGGACTACTGCTTTGGAGATGAAAAGTGAATTCATGGAATATTTTCATTTATTTATTGGCATGGTGAGATGCATTCAATAATCAGTTTCCCCCGATGTGTAATGTATTTTATACTATTCTATATTTTGCAATAACACTCCAAAATGGAACTCCATGCTCATTTTCCTTTAGCAAATGAATATCTACTGTATGAACAGGATTGTTGTAAACATGGTATGTTCTATAATGAGCAATCAGTCCATCACATTAATTTAAAGTTTATTTTTCCTGATTAAAACATTTTTGAGTATGCATGTACTAGCTTAAAATAGTTGTTCCTATTGAAAAGAAGGCATTATGTCTTAATCAAAGTTTTATTCTCCATTTTAATTCTTGCACCCACATTACTTTCTTGCAGGTGAGAGTAATCCACATAGATCAGAAGGAAGGCAACTGTTTATAAATCTCAAAAGATCTATATGTTAATAGTGGATGACGCTTTGACACATAACACTGGAGCTACAGTTAAAAAGTAGGCAAAGACCACCCATTCTGTCTTTCTGGTATTCTCCCATTTCATCCCTTTCTTACATTATTTTCTTTTTCTCCACTCTCCATTGGATTCATACATTCTGCTGTACCAAATTGTTTAACCATGGTTTATCAAATAAGCGACATCTGGAAAAAATGGGACCATTTTCCTGGATCAAGAGCTACATTAGTGTTTCCAGTGAAATGTTGAGGGCCACTGTTGAAAAAATAGCGGGAAAGGTGAGGATAACAAATGATTTCATGCACATTTTATTAAAATTAAATAGAGGGAATTACTCTGCAGCTGTGTATTTTAAAATGTTTTCCTTCTGCAGTATTAAAAATTCCAATTTAATAATGACTTTTAGCATGGAGACATTGACAGCTTCACAAAAGTTAAAATGGCAGCCTCAACTCTACCATTCAAACACAACTCCTTTTGTATTTGTGCATAGTCATGGCCACCATTTTGACTTGTGAACACCTCTGCTTTTGTTATCTTTAGGTGACCTGTGAGGGAGACCATGGGACCCCAGTTGGTACAACTCTGAAAACTATAACTGCCTACATATAGATGGTTTGGTGCATTGTGCTAAGCGCAAAACAAACAAATTGAGTTACACCTAAGTACAAGATGAGAAGCCATGGCCTACATGAAATTAGTTGAATTAGAAATTAGTCTACTGAAATTACTGTAAATTGCTCTCATGGTTGCTCAACCTTCTACAATGTTTTTCCCTTCTTTCTGGGCAACAGCTAGCAACTGCTTCATTTATCTGCCTGTCTCCTCTGTACTGTGTTGACTTTTTCACATCCTGCCACCTGTCTCTCTCTTTGCCATTTTTCTTTATCCAGCTTCTTGCACACTGTAGAATGGAAAGCTGAGTTCTGACCTTGGGGACAACCGGTCCTTGTATTGTGTTAACTTTCAGTGAGGATGTTATAATCACTGATCTTATTAGTTCCAGATGAAAGAAGGTTATTATTCAAAGGTCTGGGGCCAGACTGATGTTGGGTTTATTAATTTTAATACCGAAATTTCTAGCAGATGATTAACAAGGGCCAGCCAGATAATTGTTCCCACAAAAATTCCCTATTAGCAACAAAACTACTCTGTTCTTGCTAAGTCCTTGAAATGTGCATCAGTGGAGCAGATAATTAAGGGACTGGACATCATTGAAATGAATCAATTAGCAAACAATGGAAGCAGAAGAAAAATATGAGTTAGGGTCATCAATTATCTGATGAGAAATAGATGCATTTTATTTCTTATTGGGCACATCAAGGCAACCCCACAAATGTCTTTTTGTAAAGGTTGAACTCAGTATGGTATTTATAATGTTATAATAATTGTGCCAGCTTACCCTAGTTGCAGAGCTTTGGGTGTGTTAAGGTTGAACTCAAAACCAGTGTGGTATTTATAATAATTTTGTGCCAAAGTTGGAGAGCTCTGGCTGTGTTACGTTACATCCATATAATGTTGAGCCATAATTCCTAGAAAACAGCAAGTTAGATTAAAGGGGTGCTTGTCCCCTTCAACCATATTGCTCACTCCAGTCATATTCTTTTCCTTATTCTACTTCACAGAATAATTGTGATGACTGATTAGGGCTAGAGGGAAGCAACAATTTCACTAATTTTTGCTTCCCAAAGGAAAGCAGAAATAAAAACAAGCTCATACATGGGTTTTTGCACAATTTGCTACAAAATCTTACCCTGAAGTCTTAGGGAAAATTGTATGTGTAATTCCTTGGCAGTCATTCTTCATCTTCTTAGTATTTCATCTCCCTGAATTCAAATCCATATCTGATGTGGAGTGAAGCCTAAACAAAATGACTTGGGAAAAAATGTGTAACATTTCATTCCAAACAAATATGCACAGGGTTTAGTTCGGCTTTAAATTGGGTTAAGTGAATTTATTCCCAAAGAAGTGAGCACAATGTTTCAGTCAAGAAGCTCAAAGCTTGTTTGTGTGGATTTAAATTCTGACTTACATATCGAACTATACCAGGCAGTAATGGGATGGCAATGTTCTAAGGAAGCAGGCTGCACTCAATGTTTTCATATTATGAACATGGATTGTATTTCTCAAGGATTTTAAAAGACTTTGCAACTAGATACTAAGGACAACAGAGAGCTGGAAAAGCACCTTTTTCTTGAATGGTAACAGCCCCAATCACACTTATCTTGAAATAGGTATCCCTGAACCTATTTATCTCCCTTGTAATAAAAGATTGTGGTTGGATCAATTGATTGCTGAGCATTATTATTAGCATAACTGCAGCTAGTATTCTGAACTAATCCTGTTAAAACTTTGCATGATTCAGAAGCCCATCTGTGGATACCAGTCAGAAAATCTTGCTATATTCCAAGTTTCTGAAACATGTTAAACTTTAACCAACCCCATATTAAACTGCAGGAATGATGAGTATGGTATGTTCAGCATGGTATTTCTTTCCTAGTCACCTCCATCCAGTCTAAGAAGAGAAACAGATGGCAGCAGATCTTGTTATTTATTTATTTCATTTATAGCCAGCTTTTCCTCTGGGGTTCACGGACTGGGTCTCCTTCCATTTCATCTCCACAGAAACAACTCTCTGAGGTAAATAGGACTGAGAGAGAGGAACCAATACAATTCTATGAGCTCTGTGATTCAGTCAAGACTTGAATCTTGGTCTCACTATTGTAGCCTGATACTTAAATCCCCTATGCTGCACTGAATGGTCAACTGGACATCCTGCAACCAATCCTCTACTTTCACCTCATATTCTTTGAATGTACAAACTTGTAAAGAATTCTAACTTTGCAGGATCCTACGTTATTCTGTTTGGTTACTGTCTTGTCTATTTTGATCAGCAATGTGGAAAGATTTCAAGAGAGCAATTTTTGAGCATTTAGAAAAGACATTTTGTTACTGGGACAAGGTTGTTTTTTGTCTTGTTTTGTTTATTGACATGAAGTTTATATCTTTTTATTAAGGGTGGGCATCAGAGCAGAAGGAAGATTCCTAATCATATTTCCATTCTTAACCCCACCACCCAACATGTCAAATATGCCCCCTCAAATCAAATATCAAATATCTGAAGCTATCTTTGGAAGATTGGGGATGGAGCTTGAAGTGCTTTCTCATCAGAAACTACCTCTCTCAGGATGATGCCTGCAAACAATGAGGTGCCATCATCTCCTCTAGGAAAAACCCAATTCTGTCTACTTAGTCATTCATACAGGCATAGAAGTGCACCCTTGAATTTTATCTAAGACAACCAGTCCATTCTAAGGAAAAATTGATCAGCAAAACCAGCAATACAGGTAATTCTTGACTTACAACCACAATTGATGCTAAATTTTATGTTGCTAAGCAAGATAGTTGCTAGGTGAGTTTTGCCCCATTTTATGACCTTTCTTGCCACAATTGTTAATTGAATCGCTGCAGTTGTTAAGTTAGTAAAATGGTTGTTAAGTGAATTTAGCTTCCCCATTGACTTTGCTTGTCAGAAAGTCACCAAAGGGGTTCACCTGACTCTGGGACCAGTGGTGGGATTCAGCCAGTTCATGCCGGTTCATGCGAACAGGTAGGAAAGATTCTGGCTGGCCCCGCCCCTACCCGCTCCACCCCTTCCTGGAGTTCCCCATGCCCTGTTGGCTCCCAGGTAAGTGCAGGGAGGCCCACTAGGCTGGAAATGGGGCACGGGGGAGTGTGGTATGCCCCTCATGCCCCGTTTTGGCTCCCAGGGGGCTTTGGGGAGGCCCACTAGTCCCAAAACAGGGCATGGGGGGATGTGGTGCAGGCCCCCTTGCCTCATTTTGGCTCCCAGGGAGCTTTGGGGAGGCCCACTAGGCCCAAAACGGGGCATGAGGATGTGTGGCATGGGCCCCCCACCCCCCATTTTGGCTCCCAGGAGGCTGCAGGGAGGCCTACTAGGCCCAAAACGGGGTGCAGGGTGGCCATGCCCACCCAGTCACATGACCAATAAGCCACGCCCACCA
>JANHFL010004199.1:91684-112005 GCA_032468155.1 Oxyrhabdium leporinum
GGTGGCCATGCCCACCCAGTCACATGACCAATAAGCCACACCCACCAAGCCACGCCCACAGAACCGGTAGTAAAAAATTTTGAATCCAACCACTGCCTGGGACATTGCATCAGTCATAAATATGAAACATTTGCTGAGTTCTAAATTTTGATCACATGACCATGGGGATGCTGCAATGGTCATAAGTATGAAAAACAGTCATAAGTCACTTTTTTCTGTGCCATTGTAACTTCAAATGATCACTAAATGAATGGTTATAAGTCAAGGACAATCTGTATTCAAAAACCAAATTTCAGCCTTCCAGTATCTTAAAGTGGATACTCTTGGATCAAGCTGTCAAATGTTTCAGCTCTTTCTCTTGGGACTTGATCAAAAACTGGATTTTTCATGTAATATTTGTGTTCATCAGCTTTCAATAAGTGCAGGAACACTAACATCATAGACAACAACTGTTTGCATATGTTCATTATCAGTAGATTAAAAAAAACATTGTCCATGACCTCAGCATTTCAGTTCCTTCTATAATGTTGTCAATCCATTATTCAATCAGAACATCACCTCAAAATATCCCTTTATATATTCAGCAAATCAGTGGCATTTTATAAAACAGTTGCAGTAAATTTCATGATTTTACAGGGAAAGGGGGATGGTGCAAAATGAAGAAAAAGCACTCATAATTCATCTTATTTTTCTAATGATAAATATATTATCATTTGAGACATCCAGACTAACTCCTTGCTAGGTGCAATCTACCTTTAGAGTGTGGACTGGATAAATATAGGCTTTGGTGCACTGCTAATCACAGCTACTAAAAGCCATGCCCTCTTTTTAATTCCAAGGCCAAAGAACAAGCAGTATTCATAACTGCAGTGAATTATCAGGAACCAGCTGTATTTTATTACCCTGAAACATCTTAAATATTGAATCAGTCAAGAGAAATCCATTAGAGATAACTTGTCCTATGTACATTATTCTTCTTGTAACAATAGATGCAGATAGTGTTCAAAGTTAGAATTCAGTTCTTGCTATGTAAATCTTGAGATCAACATGGTTGCTGATGTAACAACAAATTTAACATTATTTGCCACAGGAACATATTGATTTCAGTGTAGATGAGTAAAAAAACAAGCTATAAAAGAATTTATCCATGACTGGGGTGAATTGGTCTGGCATATCTGGATTGCCATATTAATCTATTAATGCTAGGTTTATCATCAGAGTTATTATCCTGGAGCAGCATAAAATCCTGCTCAACTGCTAATAGCCATAGCACTTAGACTTATATATTGCTTCACAGTGCTTTTACAGCCCTCTCTAAGCAGTTTACAGTCAGCATATTGCCCCCAACAATCTGGATCCTCATTTTACCCGCCTCAGAAGCATGGAAGGCTGAGTCAACCTTGAACCTGATGAGAATCGAACTACCAAATTACAGGCAGCCGGCAGGCAGCAGAAGTAGCCTGCAGTACTGCATTCTAACCACTGTGCCACTGTAGCTCTTAATAACCAGTACTAAGTAAAATAAAAATGGTGTATGTATAGTCATATGCTAAGGCAGAGAAGACTATCTAAAAATACTTAATTTTGTTGGGTTTCCACTATGACTGTACTACAATGGTGCCCTTTGTAAATATAGTCCAATCGGTCTTGGTCTGATTTCATCACTAAGATGTAGATCAGACCAAAAAATCCATCTCATTTTAAGATTAAAACTACTTTTATTGAGATTGAGTGTAGTAATAGAATCTTTCAATCCTGATTATGTTTCACCTCTTCCCTCTCTTATACTCAGGTGAATTAGGGAGTGGGGAGAGTGTCTGTCTGAGCTGTTTACACATACCTTCATTGTTTGCGCTTAAGCAATGTTTTCCTCCTCATTGCTATGGCAACAGATCTCCCCTCTATCCCTCAAGGCCACCCTCTTTGCTCCCTACACTCTATGAATGATCACTATATTAAATGTGTTAAAAGGGGGGGGGAAGTATAATAAGAAAGCATTAGCAAGATTAGATAGCACACTGTTCACAGGAGTACCCAATTTCCTCACAATGCAAGCAGACTACAATTCCTATCATCCCCAGTCAAGGTGGACCCCTAAACCCATGTATCAATGAGAAGTGACACGAATGTATTGGTCATGCTAAGCAGGTATAACAAGAAATATAAAGCAATTCACGTGGAAGTTCCTAAACTGGCAGGGATCTTTCTATATCTGTATAACTTGTACAGATACACTTAACTGCAGTTATCATCTACTTCAATAAAAATACAGAATATAAAACTTAAAAACGAGCAAAATAAAATCAAAGCATAGCTCTCACAACAACCCCATGAAGTATGTTGTGTAGAAAGAAACTAAGATGAGGAATAGGGTACATTTCTCAGGTTGCATGCTGATTTACAAGGATCCATCAAACTGAGGGAGAGTGTCAAGTTGGTGCAGTCATTAAGACTCTGGGCTAGAAATCAGAAAAATCAGGAGACTCTGATTTCTTGTCCTGCTTTAGGCACAAGGCCAGCTGATGATCTTGGGCCAGTCCCTTTCTCTCAGCCCTAGAAAGCAGGCAAGGGCAAAAAATCTGAAAATCTCATCAGAAAAACTGCCGGGGGCTTGTCTCAAAGGTGCTTTTTCAAAAGGCAACTGGACTGTTTATTCTTCCCTGAGGAAAAAGGAGATAGCAATAGCACTTAGACTTATATACTGTTTTACAGTGCTTTTACAGCCTTCTCTAAGCAGAGTCAGCATATTGCCCCCAACAATCTGGATCCTCATTTTACCCACCTCGGAAGGATGGAAGGCTGAGTCAACCATGAGCCTGATGAGATTCGAACTGCCAAATTTCAGGCAGCTGGCAGTCAGCAGAAGTAGCCTGCAGTACTGCACTCTAACCACTGAACCATCACAGATCATGTTGTTTTGGTTCTCATCCAAGAAGTTGGATCATCCAAGAAGACGTTTCACTTCTCCTCCAAGATGAAAAGCAAAATGTCATCTTCTTCCTCAGGGAAAAGCAATCCAATTTCCTTTTGAAAAAGCACCTTTAAGACAATTATGACCTGGATGACTGAGAATCTCCACAGACATGCAGGAACTTGTCCAAGCAGTGTTCAGAAATCAATACCAACTCAAACATACACACACACACAAATAATAATCAAACAGTATGTCAGACTTTATGTCTGTATAGATAGATGTGTAATCTTGGCCTGCAACAAGAAGTAAACCGCTAAGCAATTTTCCAGTCTTATAGAACATACCTACCTTCCCTAACTCAACATTTTCTAGATGTTATGGGACATTAACTCCAAGAATTTCCCATATGGCCAAAAACTGGGAATTTCAGAAGTTATAGGGCAACACATGCAGGAAAAAAAACAGACGGAAAGGCTGATTTGCACACTACCAAATATTTTCTTACACAAAAAAAATGCTTTCATTAGAAGACTTACCATTTATCTTAAAGGACAGAATAACTCAATCATCAAGATACAATAGAGGGCTAAAGCTATGCTTAATATTAGACTCAGCATTATATGAACTTTATTTATACATTATATATACATGCATTGATTCATTGTTCATGAAAGCAAAACTGGGAATAAGTAGCCAACTTCAGCATCATTTTAATATACTTTCTTGCAGGGAATATTCTCTCTAAATTTAAAGTGATCACTATATTAATTGCTCAATTAAAATATATGCAGGGGAAAGTTAGGGAGATATTTAATGAAAACATTCTATACACACATACACACATGAACATCACAATTTAAGTACAGTTAGTCCTAAACTTACAACTGTAATCGAACTGGCAATTATGGTCATAAGTCGTAATGGAAATAAAAAGGGTAATCCATGGGAACTGACCTGATTTTACAACCTTTGCAGTGGCTGTTAAGTGAATGCAGTGGTCATTAAGCAGGCTCATGGACCATTTTGCCAGAAACCAGAAGTAAATGTTGATTATCAGCAAAAATGTCATAAATTGCAGTCATGTGACTGTGGGAGGCAGCCATCAGAACTGGGTCAGAATTGGATCATAAGTACATTTGGGGAGGTTCAATCATAAGTTTGGTCTGTCGCTAAGCAACCGGTCACAAGATGAGGACTCTGTACTGGTTGCATACTGGAGTCAGAACGGTTGAGATCCAGACTGTACTCAATCCTCAAAACTTGGAAGTTCTCTTGGTGACTTTGGACCAATCACCCTTTCAGCTGAACCTCTTTCACAGGATGGTTGTTGCTGACAAAAGTAGGTAAGAGTTTTGCAATGCATTTGGAAAAACCCTGCGATCTACTTTAATAGTCAAACATAAACATCAATAACACAGCTTTTTAAAAGATGCCCTCTGGGTGCTCTTCAACAATGTTGGGTAATTTCCCAAATTCATAGATAGAATAAAGTTTTAAATAATTAACTATGCAATCGTTGGTTCAAGTCTAGTTATCATGTTTAAATTCAGAAGATTTAAGATTTAAATCAACCCCAAACTGTGTATGTTTGTCTTGGTCTGGCAGAAGAAGACTCTTTCAGTACAGTTTCATAAATGTTTAGTAGGAGTAATCCACTCACATTCATACAGACTTACTCCCAGATAGGTATCAGTAGAGTGCATTCTCAGGTCTCCTTCTGCTTTTAATAAACTCAGTTTGACACACACACACACCTCGGGGACCTCAGAATGCTTGCAAACTCCATAAGAAAAAGGGAATTATCTTTTGCTACCCTCAACGAAAGAGAACCAAAAGGTGTTATCGATATTGCCAAGGTCAATTCAAATAAGTGTTTAGGAATGAAATCCCAAGAGCGGCTTTGGAACAAAGTCACTTTTCTCAGTTCCACTTTCAGATCACTTCCATAGTCCAAGAGCCTCTCTGATAAGAAGTGTACTATGGTCTACATATTTAGAGGATGAAGTCAGAAAAAGCTAAAGGAAAGAAGGAAATACAGTAGAACCTCTGGTCACAAACGCTTCTGACCATGACCAAACGGGGTTCCAACCCAAAAATTCACCAAATGTTTCAATCTGGTCACGAACATATACTCCGGTGATGAACCCGACCCAGAAATTCCTGAAGATGAAACATTAGAAGATGAAGAAATTGCCAAAGTTATGGAATGAATTATGGTCGTGACCAGAGGTTCTACTGTGCATGCAATCAGTTCCAGACAACGGCACAATCAGCATTATTATTATTTTTCGGAGGGGGAAGATTTTTAAACTAACACTTCTTGTCTTTCACAGAGAATCTCCCCTCCCCCCCCAAAGGCTGCAGAGTTATAAAAATATTAACTGCAGTAGTATATCCAATCTCTTGCAGTTATGATACCTCCACTGAGCATACATACACCTTATACTTAGGAGCTGAAAGCCAGGTATGGCATGGCTAGTCTAGTAAAGAGAAGGACCAGGGGTGACAAGATAGCAGTGTTCCAATATTTGAGGGGAGGGGGACAATCTGTTTTCCAAAGCACCTGAAGGCTAGACAAGGAATAATGGATGGAAACTGATCAAGAAGGGATTCAACCTAGAAATAAGAAGAAGTTTTCTGACAGAACAATCAACCAATGGAACAGCTTGCCTTCGCAAGTTGTGGGACCTTCATCATTGGAAGCTTTCAAGAAGAGATTGAACTGCCATCTGTCAGAAATGGTGTAGGGTCTCCTGCTTGGGCATGGGTTGAAGTAGATGACCTACATGGTCCCTTCCAACTCTGCTAATCTGTAAACTAGTGGAACCATCAAAGGAAACAAACAGTCTTTCTCAGATTCAAGCTGTTTTTTGCAGTTATCATTAAAAATTAAGAGTAAGCTCATGTATTATTTCCACCTGTTTCTTGTCCAAAGCAATCTACTCTGAAACGACTCACAATGGACTCCCAATTTGATAGGAAATATCTTGTTTTCTGAAAGTGGATCAAACCTAGCTCCTCAGCATGGATTAAGCTGTCGATTTCTTCCCTGGGTTTTCAGCTTTTCCCAGCCATACCTAGGGACATCAAGGAACAAAACTGGGATATTTAGCATGCAAAGCAGGTGCATTACAACAGAGCTATGACATGTCTGGAGTGTGTTCAACAGCAAGATTAAATTCCACCCACCCACAGATGGCCTCATCTTCTATTGTTAAATGCCGTTTATGCTGTACCATAAACTTATTCCTCACTATAGTCCTTGCACCTGAATTACTCAGTAATCAAGAAAGGTTATCTAACTATAGTGCTTAAGATGTTTCTTTAAAAAAAAAACAACTTATTGTGATGGTTGGGGGGCATAAAAGAGAGATAAATAATTGTGTTTTGTTTTTGAATTTAACTAGCCAAATAAACATATCTCCAATCAGCAAGCTATCCACTTTCTATGTCAGAGCAATTAACCTATTTGCATGCACTAGATTTCAATTAGCATATATTAGGTTTCAATTAGCAATTAACAGATAATTCCTTTGTACTACAGAATACAAAAGGTTTCTTTCTCACCCTCCCCCTTTCTGTAAAATGCTTTTTGCAAACAAAATCCTTTCAAATCAAGCAATTATTAAAAGAACATATTAAAATATGTCCTTCCCCCAGAAGCCATCTAATGTTATCTCTGTTTTGTCTTCTTTTTGCCTTTACTACATACAAGTAGCAAACATTCATGGAAATATTTGAATTATTATTTTCATAAGTAGATACAATTTCCTTCTAGCTGTTCTGTGTTGTTTGATTGATTACACCAACTAAGTAAGCATTGTTTTTGTCCTAAAGTCTACTAAATTTCAAAAACACATCCTTTTGCCAGATCATATAGAACATAAGGCTGAAACTTACTTAAGCTTCCCTCACATAAATGCATTCTTTAAGTACCTTTTTCATCCTCTAGTATTATTACAAATGTTGTACATTGGACATTTGGATCTAATATGCACCTAAAGCATAGATGTTTTCATAAAGCAGCTTAAAAGGTATACCACAATTATTTATTATTTATGCAGATATAAAGCTGAAGTGGTTGCGATCAAGAGCTGTATACAGTATCTAGATATTCACAGAAAAAAATTAAGGTGATATAAACCAGGAGATTTTAGAAGGCATTGATGAGCAAGAAAGACTCAACAACAACAAAGTCTCAATTATTCAGATGAATAATCCCAATCTTTTCTGCATGTCTATGTGTGTTAAGAAAATTTACTATTTTTGGAAGCTGACTTTTTTGTGAAGAAAAATGCTCACAGCACAATCATGGCAATAATTGCATTCTACCCCAATCTCCAAGAACATAATAAAATGTATAGTAATCTATCTCCACAACAATCCTGCCAGGTCAGATAAAAATTAGACAAAACTTCTTTCAAGACCTTCAAAGGAAAAATAGGATTTTGCTATTCACAGCTCCCTGTCCCACCACGGTTATCTCTTACAGGCTTTGTGGAGGTAGGTAATTTTGAAATGACAGTGGTTACTGGCCATCTATTTTGAATACTAGCAGATTTTCCATGTTTATGGTATGTCAGGAGTAACAATCTCAAAAGCTTTTGTCAACCAGTTGTATTTTAGCACCGAATTGAACTGCTTGTCCCCCTACCTGGTACATACGTATACATCCACCTTTTTAACATGCACATCCATTACTCAATCACTGCAGCATCAAGCAAATGTGTGAACCCATCAACTTCATAGCAGAATGGTTAGATTTTCATTTTATATCTTCACGTGTCAGGGGCATAGCATTAACTATCTGCTGGTTCAAATACGCAACTTCCCCAGTGGAGTAAACAGAGAGATGGGGTAGGATAGAGTATGTGAATACTGATGTGTCTGGGTTCAGGGCAAAACAAAAAACAAAAAAACCAACGGTGAGGTTTTGGATATCTAATCTGAATTAGAGTTGCTATCCTCACAGAATAGTAGGCAAGTGTGACGAATCAAAAAGAAAACATACAATGTGTGGACAAACCAAAGTGATTTCATCACGCACATCACTTTATGGGACCCATCCAGAGTGTTATGGATACATCGATCTATGCAGTCGTAAAAGTCCGGAAAAGACGGTTGTAAATATATGGTTCCATTAGCCGCAACTTTCTTCCCCTGTTCTCGGAATACAAACTGAATCTCGGTGATAGGGGGATATTTCAGCACCATGGATAGCGATATGACTCCTATTTAAATCTCGTGGCCATCTAAGCAGAAGCCGAAGATCGGAACGTGCCTTACAGACAGATTGTCATTATAAAACGGGGAAGCATGTCATGATCCCCAGTCCGCCATCACCTTCGTTTATCAATCCCCATCAGATAGCAGGCGCCTGCATGGAGACACCGTCCAATGTCACCTTTCCGAGAAGGTAAAGGAGCTACTCCAGGCGCGATCAAGACTCAACCGTCTCGCAGCTTCCCACCAATGTAACCGAGCAAAATATCCAACAACAACAATGCCCCCTCCCCGTCCTCCCCAACGACCCCCGTTCCTACCTGGGATGGCCAGGTTTGCCATCGGCACGCTGTGGATGCTTTCGGGCAAACTTGCCATCCAGTCGGCGAATTTCAGCTCAGCCTTGCCTTGCGACGAAGCCATACTCGGTGCCTGCCAAGGAAACCGCTCGCTCGCTCGCTCGTTCGTTCGTTCGTTTGTTCGCTCGCTCGCCTGGCTCAGCCGGTTAACAGCAGCCGCGGCAGCCCCTCCTCCTCCTTCTGCCGGCTCCTGGAAGCCCAGCCGCTTTGCTCGTCTCCAGCCCTCGCTTTGCTAGAGAGAGTTTTTACGCGCCACGCTGCGCCACGCCCACGGATGGATGGCGCAGGCACGTGCGGAGTCGACTTATTGTGCCAAATCCTATCGGCGGCCGCTGAAGGGGCTCGGCTGGAAAAGCGCCAGTCCGGGGAGCGCAGCTGCCTCCCTTTGCATTTCCGAGCGTATCTTCCGTCTCCCTAAAACTCCGCCGAGGGCTGAACGCGCGCCTAAGGCGCAAAAGGTGTCTCGAGACGAACCCTAACCCTGGATCACCTCCTGAGGAGGGTCAGGCCAACTGAGAATCAACAGCAGGCTCGGGGGGGGGCGGGGGGTACAAGAAGGAAGCATTTTTCTCGGGGAATGAAAATGTGCGCGATCTAGAGGAAGCAACAGCCTCCTTTATTTTGCGCCATCATTTTAGCGCCTTGGCTGGGAGGATCGTTATGCATAGGCGCAAAAAAAAATAAAAAAGGAGCGTTGCCATCCTGCTATTATTCTTTACCCCACTCCGACTCAAGCCTGCCCTATCGTCGAAGTGGTTTGTGGAGATTGGGTTTACGGAACGCATCCCTCGAGATTCAACCGCACCATTGGGGGCGCCATCTTGTCATACCCTGCCTGGGAGAAAGTCCATTGTACTGCAAACTGCCCCTTAGACACTCGCCTGCAACAAGTACAAAAGGTATGAAGATGCATTGTGGCATCATGATATACATTTTGTTGTTCCGGTTAGCTGCAAGCAGTGGCAATGTTCTTTCTTTCAGAGACAACTTTGTTGTGGTCCTCCAAGCTCCAGTTTTGACAAGAACCACGTGTCCCATGGAGATATGCTTTGAAGACAACTGGGAAATTGCTGTTAATGCTCAACATCGTGGCTGCAAATCTTATGCAGAGCACCCTTTAAAGAGCACTTATCACTGTTCCTCTACAACTGTACGGTGAACTTAGCAGGTGAACTTGAAAGATCTAATAATGATGTTTAAATAGCATTAATGTTTAGCTTGTCCAAGAGCATATCCACAGAACATTCAGATCTGCAGAGATAGGTCTTCACAGTGCCCCGCATATAAATTTAAGGAGAATTGAATGTCTTCCCTGTTGTGATACTCATTCTTTGAAGTGGTCTTTTACTTCTGAGACTTCCCACTCATTATGTTTTAAGGAATGTCTAGTATTTCTTCTTCATCGCTATGAAGTTTACTAGTTTATTATTATAATTGTACTGTACTATTTGCTATTAATATGCCAGTTTAGTGTGATGGCTAAAGCATCAGGCTAGAAACCAGGAGACTGAGTTCTAGTCCCACCTTAGGCATGAAAACTGGCAGGGTGACTTTGAGCCAGTCACAGTCCAGCTCACCTCACAGGGTTGTTAATGGGGAAAATAGGAAGAGAAAGGGGCATTAAGTATGTTAGCTGCCTTGAGTTATCAAAATAATAAAGGTGGAAAAATAAATAAAAACATGTTTTACAGTACCTTTTCTGACAAATATATTAAATATTTTACTTGGTTTTATTATTGTTTTTGTGGATTGTAACCTTCCCCATATAAATATACCCACAACACAAATCTGTATTATGGTCATAACTGCTATTATTGCTGATAGGAGAAAGGGCTAGGGAAGACAAATAGCTTGCACAAAAGACTAAAAGAACAGAAGGTGAGGTTCTGTTTTGAGATATACCATACTACTGGCCTATCAACAAAGGCAGTTGTATTGTGTTCAGTGACTCAGTAGTTAAAATATGAGAGTTTTGCAGTTTGCAAATCAATACAATTTCCATTACTGATTTATATAATGCTGCAATCGATCCCAAATATCCTTTCCACCCTACCAATCATTGGCCAAAGGTGAGCAAACAAGCAAAAAGGGTGGCTCTGTTTTGCTAATACATCTAGATAGCTTAGCTACATTCTCTTCATTATATCACCCAAGAAACAGAACATGCAAAGAAGTAAAGCAGAGATCCTCCACCTTTGTGGACCGACAGGAAGATTTGGCATCTTAAAAGTATGGCATAAGCAAAGGGTGTCTGCCATCTTTATCCATGCTGAGTCATAAAAACCCTGTAGTATTCAGATCCAAAGCAGGAAAGCTGCTTTAGATCTTGTATGAACATGCTAACTGTTGTTGTTGTTGTTGTTTGGTTTATTTGTTTTTGGCACCTTCAAGTCAGTCTTGAGTTTTGGCAACTGCCTGGACTTGGTCTTGAAGTTTTCTTGGCAAGATTTTGGAAGTGGTTTGCCATTGCCTCCTTCCTAGGGCTGAGAGAAAGTGATTGCCCCATGGTGGCTTTGTGCCAAGGTGGCTTCAGGCAGGATTGGAAAATTATGGTATCCCAGATTCCAGCCCAACCTCTTAACCACTAGCCCAAACTGGCTGTACCTGTCAGTTACTCCTTAAAGACAAGTACAGTGTTGTCTCTATGCTGGACTGAATCACAATTTTGTACAACTCTAGAAGAAGGCAAAGGGATCCTTATCATCTTTAGTTTCCCAGATTGCTGTTTACCAGTTATTCTTCCTTTTGTCTTTTCTTGTAGACAAGTGGGATCACTTCCATAGAAAGCACTGGAGTCTTGTGCCATTTCATTTCCCAAGAATTCTCTGGAAATTGAGATGTATTTGGGACTCAGAAGTATCCTTGGAATACAGATTATGTTACAGGCTGGTGCTTTGATCTGCAGCCTGCTGGTCTCCCATTTTTGTTCCTTTCCTTTCGTTTTCTCATTCAAAACACTATTTAAAAATGAAATAAGGTGGAGTCTTACAAGTTCTGAGATAAGTGTCTATGAACATATGGATGCCATGCTGGAAATGAAGGAGCAGATGAGCAGAGGAAATGACAAGCATTATTTGCCTGCAGAGAAGATTGGAGCCAATAACTCCATCTCCTTTTCTCTTTTTGAAGACAAAGATGCACATGAAAAGGAACTGATCTTCCAACTTCTTTTCTTGCTCATTCTTCCTAGGCATTATGGCCAAATGGATGCTGCTCTGAAGAGAAAGAAACACTGTCTCAACATGCTTGCCAGCCTTTCCTGCAGCATCTCAGCTGACCATGGAAGAAATAGACTTCTAACTCTCTTGCTCATCATTTGATTCTGCTTAGAGGAACATTTCTTCTATGCTATCATAGTAAAAGAAATGAACAATGGGCCCTACCCAACAACATGAAATGTATTGTGGAGAAAAGCAAGATTTTACACCTAGGCAGGAAAAACCAAAGGTACAAGTACAGATTAGGCAAAATCTGGCTCTGAAACAGTAACTGTGAGAGGGACCTTGGAATCCTAGTGGAAGTTTACTTAAACATGAGTCAGGAGTGTGTGGCAGCAGCCAAAGAAGCTAATACAATCCTTGGTTATGTAAACAGAGGCATAGAATCAAAATCAGGTGAAGTATTAATACCACTTTATAAATCCTTAGTAAGACCACACCTGGAATTCTGTATCCAGTTTTGGTCACCACATTACAAAAAAGATGTTGAGATTTTGAGAAAAGTGCAAAGAAGAGCAACTAAGATGATTAAAGCCTGAAGACAAGAACATATGAAGAACGATTGCAGGAACTGGGTATGGCCAATCTAGAGAAAAGAAGGACTGGGGGCAGTATTCCAGTATTTGAGGGGCTGCCACAAAGAAGAGGGAGTCAACTTATTTTCCAAAGCACCAGAAGGCAAAACAAGAAACAATGGACTTATTAATTCAGACTTAGAAACATGTGGTTTTATTAACAACTGCTATGACTGGTGTTAATGACTTGCAACCAAAATTCCAGGCTCAATTAAGTCAAGTAACTGTTTTTTTACAGCCTGGAATCTTCCAGCTGGATCAAGACTGCAGCTGGGCATTGCAGCTCCAATCCATTTGGAAGGTTGATCTAGTAGGTTGCACATTTCCCCCTCTCTACAATTCAAAGAGACAGAAACTTAACAAGAGCATGTAGCAAGAAAAACTAACTGACAGGAAGCAGTGTCCTGCTTCTTTGCCCTCTGCAAGAACATGATTCACATTTTTATCTCCTTTCCTTGACTAAAACATTTATTTTCCATGTCTCTCTATAACATGCCTCTTGTTAGTTTGATGATATTCTTATGGTTGTCAGCAAATTCTTCCCCTCATCTTAATTCTCTTTTTTTTCTGTCTCTGACCTAATTCTATTCAAACACTACAGACTCTTAGCTGTAAATACAGTTATTTTCTTATTACTTTAGCATCTTAAGCAAAGCTTAATTTTCTTTCATGCAAATAGCAATCTCAACAATATTTTCTCCTAGAAACTACATTCCTAACTTTGGTACTTCTCTCTAAACAATTCTTGTTTGAGCAAAAGCATCTACCGTACTAACAATATCAATAAAAAATACCATAATAACAACCTGATGATGACACAAGTGTAATAGCAATAGCACTTATATACTGCTTCACAGTGCTTTACTGCTCTAAGCCGTTTACAGAGTCAGCATATTGCCCCCAACAATCTGGGTCCTTATTTTACTGACCTCAGAAGGATGTCATCACACATGCGGTTATTTCTCTAATCCCACATCTGACACCACTGCACCACCTCAGAGTAAAGCATCCTTGGATACAAATTCTGATGGAGAACAAAATCTAGTTAACAAATGGTAGCCTATCAAATGTGCCAACAACACAACTCAAGGTTCCCAGTTGGTTTGTTTAGTGGTTGATTAGATATTATTTTAAAAACAATACCTAGTTTTTGGATAACAATAAGCAAGGAATCTTCTCAAATGGGGCTGAATGCTGGTTTTGCTTCTCCCAATCATTCAGAAAGAGGACAGGAACTGGGAAATGCATGAAAGCCAGGCTCCATGAATGCTATTTTCTAATACTACTAATACAAAGTCTTTCATTTACTCATTGGATTCATATCTTTTTTTCAGTGGCTTATGACAGCATAATACTCTCCTCCAACTGTATCCATACAGCAACATACAATAGTGACATAGGCTAAGAAATTCTGTCTGGGTTCAAGCATAGTACTAGGTCAGGATTTTTTTTACCCATAGTATGTGAGAGAAGCCCTATTGGCTGTTTCGTGTTAGTTTATAATGAGCAATTTTACCTATTACTAAGTCAAAAGCAAACTTGCCACAGTGTGACATAAAATTATCGAGCTATTTTTCCTCTTATCGTATAGAAAATCAGGGGCACAATCTTTGTTCTCTGTTATTCACATAACATAGATAAACTCTCTCACTGCAACAGTACAATCAGAAAGCTATAAAACCCAGCAGTATACATTGCACTTCAGAGTTAATAAACAATAGCATATTGGTATATTTGCTACTGGCTATTACATAAAATAAGCATAGAATATAGACACAATGATGCGCCAAGCTGGTGGAAACAATTGCAATTGTTCGATATTTTACAACAATCCTAGAAGTCATTGTTGACTTTTCTCTGAATGTTTAGGTTTCTGCAGTATTTATTTAAATATTTAAATAAATGTGGCATAACTGAATCATTTTACAAAGGAAAATAAAAGGGACTGTGGAAAAAATGTGCCCAATTCAATTCCTCCTATGCAGCACAGACAAAATGCTTTTACAAAGGGATGCCGTTGTACATCATAGCTTGCCAAAAAAAAAAAAATCAACTATGTTTTGGTCACAAGATGTTGGTTGGATGAGGACTGAATTTCCCAAATGTGTTGATTTAAGAAGGAAGGACTGAAGTTTAGCTCGCAGAGACCATTGGCAAAAGACTGTCTACCTATTCTCCACTGACTAGATATGGCCATTGGAAAGGAGTGACTGTTTTTCTTAGAATATGAATTATCTTGCCTCATTGTTTAGAAGATAATTTTTATGTAAAATTCCCAGCTAGACATCATGTAGATTAGCTGTGTTTGTACATGGGCATCCAGTAATATGCTCAAGTTCAGACATCAGTGATGTACAAGCAAAGTACTGGAATATATTGGTTTGGTTGGCCTAGGATTAGTGTGTGAATTGTTTGTGTGCAGATAGTACATCTTCTTGGTCCTGTTGATGTTGAAATTGAGGATTCTTTTATATAAGCGGCAACTAATTTTCATCTTCAAAGGCACTTTGACAGTTCCACAATTTCAACTGTATATAAAAAAATCTATACTACTTTTCTCTTTCTCTCTCTCTCTCTCTCTCTCCCTCTCTCTCTCTCTGTGCATATGTGTGTGTGTGTGTGTTTATGTATGTGTGTGTAAAGTATGAACATGCTATTGGTTCCTCTTGATGCAGATCTGATTAATGTGCCATCTTCACACTCATGTGCCACTTTGTACTTTAAAGACACCATAATTATAACATAGATCAAATCTGAGCTACCAAAGTCCTAACAAACCCCAGTTTGCACAAAGGGACAGAGTTTTTTACCATCACCTAATGACTGTCCATGTTTCTGCAATCCAAGCAGTTTCTTCGGAACCCCACTGTTTCTTCCAGTCAAAATATCTAAAACCATTTTCGATTTTTCTTCTGCCAAATCACAGCTTTTCTGAATCATTTTGGCAGAATTTGCAAATCACAAGGTCTCCGTTTGGTATACTATATGTCTCTATGTTTTAATAACACAAAATCAGGAAAGAAGGAAAACATTCAAAGTTGTTTTAACCTACGCATTGAAAGTCATTTCATATGCACTTTTCCCAATCCATTTTGCATCCTCTTTATTTAGACTGAGATTTAGTCCATGGCCAATACTTTTGCATCAACAGAGGGCAACATATATCCACCCTGTTTTACTCACATTGGCCTACCTCTGAGACCAAACCAGGCCTCTTATACCAGAAAGAACCAACTTCTGGCAGATGTCCTGCATCCCCATAATTATGAGTAACAGGTCTTTCAGGAAAGCTTGGTTACTCTTAGCGATGCTTTGAAAAAAAATGTTTATGAAATAGAATAGAATAGAATAGAAAAATAAAACAGAACAGAACAGAACAGAATAGAACAGAATAGAATACAACACAATACAACACAATACAATACAATACAATACAATACAATAATTTATTAGCCAAGTGTGATTGGACACACAAGGAATTTGTCTTTGGTGCATATGCTCTCAGTGTACATAAAAAGGGGGAAAATACAATCATCAAGAATCATAAGATAAGGACTTCTGGTTGCACTTCCGGTGGCGTTGGGAGAGAGGACTGCCAGTTCCACGGCCCTGCTCCAAGCTTTCCTTGTTGGAGGGCTCCGAAAGGAACCATAACCATCCTGTAGGGGTGGTGAAGTAAAGGGGAGTGCCTTGCAAGTCAAGGAGAGCCACATCTCTCCTCCCTGACTAGGAAAATTCCCCTCATCCAAAGATGAGGAACAGCGGCTGCCAAAATGGCCGCCATGAAGTCGGAAGCAACCAGAACACCTAAGACTGTGCTAGAGTGAAGTAGGTGAATGGTGGTTGGAACTGGGTGAGAATGAAGTTTTTATCTCATTTGAAACCATAAAAGAATCTGTAAAAGGAGCCACAACTATTTAATTAGCTGCGACTTTGGCACACTGGGAAAAAAATAAAAAATAAAAAAATTTGAAGGAACAAAGGAAGGCATAAAAGACAGAAACTTGTTAAAACAAGGAAAGCTGGAGTTTAAGCTGGATAAGTGCTTTGTTGGACATTAACTTTGAAAAGTCTGGACTATTTATTTAAAGCTGATGTTATTTTTAAAGTGTGAATGATCAGGAAATCTGGAAAAGACTAATATTGGAATTTAATGAAAGAGTGCCACCTGCTAACAAAAGGAAAAATAACACATTGCTGAAACTTGCTTGCTAAATGTGACAATATAGAAGGGAATATTACTGAAAAGACCCCTGAAGAATGTAATACAAGGTTGGAATGATAAAGGGATCTAAAGAGGTGTTTGAAGATACAAGAAGCTCACCAGAGGAACAACTGTATAAAAGACGGACCCTACAAAATTTAACAAGATGTCTCATCAAGAAGAATGGAGTGGAATTTGGGAAGAGATGGCATCAGCAATTCAAAATGCAAAAGAGGCATGGACATGACATTGTCAGGAAATCTTGAAATGACTGGAGACTGTAGATGAAGATTTGGGAAATTCAATACAAAAGACACTGACCTTTCAAGACACCCAGGAAGAGCAGGAGTTAAATGAAAGAGGAGATGAAAAAACAAGACAGACAAAACAAATGGAACAAAGGGGGAAAAGGGATATTAAAATCCAAATAAGTGATTTGATGATAAAAACCAAAGGGAGAGTACTTTAAGGAAACAAAAAAAGAAATTAAGGAAACAAAAAGATTTGTATAGGAGAGTGAGAGGGGCAAGAGTAGATAGCTGGCAAGCTAGACAATGGAAAAAGTTAGAGAAGAGAGAAAAGCTTAAAATGGGCAACCAAGATGTAGAAGTAGATAGAAATAAAGATCCAAAAGAAGAATATGGGAGACAAGTTAAGAAACTAATAATTAAAACTTTAAGGTGGTTAAGAGATGATGGTTAAAAAAAGAGAATAGGTTTAAGGTAGCAGGGACACAATTAAAAAAGAGTGAGAGAAATAGAGAGATGGGATTAAAAGGGGAATAGATTATGATATAGAAAAACTAAAATTTGAATGATGGTATAATCAAATTATAAATTTAATATGAAGAAATGCATATTTGTTAAATGTAATAGAGAGGATTGACAATAGACTTTTTTGCATAGTGTGCGGATTCCCCCCAAATCAAATAAAATAATAAAGATAAAACAAAAAGATGCATTAGCATATATTTTTCTCAAGTGCTGGAGATGTTGCCACCTACGTTTTGGCAGTCAGCTTTTATCGATCTAACACATCTGGCTTTCCATTCTTAAAATAAAATGGAGCCTAAATATAAATTATTTTGGGTGGGATGAATTTGAACTTAAACTAGGCTCTAACAGTGGGTGAGCAGCTCAAAATAAACAAGGTTCAAGAAAGAGAAATGTGTAGGGTCTTTGAAAAGTGGTCAAGCCACATCAGCATCTTATTTTCTCTCATGCCACATTTACATTTGTCTTTCACTAACCTATTACACTTCACTGTTAATTTTCAGCCTTTTTTCCCCCCTTCCAACCCAGGTATTTCTGCCCAGGGTTATTGCAGTGAATTATAATAGTTTCAGTTGGTATTTAGAAGAATTTTGCTCATGTACATTATACATTTGAGAATAGTTACATGTTAAATTAAAAGAGGGCATGGCGGTCTAGCAATTAAGATGTTTGGCATGTCGACTAGAAGGTTGGCAGTTTGACACTCAAATATCATGTGACTGGGTGAGCTCCTGTTCTTGCCCCAGCTCCTGCCAACCTAGCAGTTTGAAATCATTCACATGCAAGTAGATAAATAGGTACCACTTTGGTGGGAAGGTAACAGCGTTCTGTAAACCATGGCACATACACAGTCATGCTAGTCACATGACCACAGAAGTGTCATATATATATATATATATATATATATATCACCCTTTCTGTGGAAATACTTATAAATCTTCATATAATATGGTTTAAATGTCCTTGTTACATTATTTATCCAGCATATCTTCGATCGGCTAGTATTTAACAATTTCACTTCTCTTTAATGCATCATTTTACATTTTTTTCAGTGTATAAAATGTAAGCTCTTTAGCAGTGAATTGTAATTCAGAACTTGTTTAAGAACTGCAAAAGACAAAATTATTAGCAAAAGAACTGGGCTTCCCTAAGGCTGGTTTCCTGCTGTGTAGGGAATTATATTAATAAGTGTGAGAGAGGGGGTTTAAAAATAAAGCTTACCCCCCTGGGACAAAATGAAGCACTAAGCTCAGTGTGAATTAAAGTTTTAAAATAAACTTAGCAAGATAGACTTTTACATCATTTACTGAGCTAGCTAGCATGTTACGTTACAGAAGCTTTCAGGATGAAAAAGACCTCTCTTTAGGGATTCCATATATATATATGTAGTGTCAAAACGATAACCAGATTTCATATGAAAACTTTTTTTTCTTTGTCCCTTCCTTATTCTAACATAAAATTGGTTTGCCCCAGAGGTTAGTAAACTTAATATTAAAGGCAAATCCCTGAGGATCATCACAATAAAACATAAAAGATAATTTGCTTGATGATATTTGAAGCCAGAGGCCATTTTAGTATGGTCTTGAATTTGGGTATTCATGTGTGTATGTGTATGTTTAGAAAAACCGTTATCCTACAGTAGTGGAGGCAAAAAAAATCTCATGAGTATAGTGGCTATATTTTGGGACAAGGAGCAGTAAATTTCAAGAGATAAATTTATTAATTTGTAAGAGGGCCTTATCTCATGTCTCAATCCAATTTCATTCCCATAGCTATTGGTAAAGGGAGAATGGAAGGTCTCATAACTGATAACATCCCCATAACTGATAACTGAGATGATAGTAGTCTTCCAATATCTTAAGAGTTTGCCATAAAGAAGAGGGAGTCAACCTATTCTCCAAAGCATCTGAAGGCAGGATAAGAAGCAATAGATGGAAATTAATCAAGGAGAGAAGCAACCTGGAACTCAAGAGAAATGTCCTAACCGGAGGTGAAATCTAGCCATTTTGGACCGGTTCTAGCATACTTCTAGGAACGATTATGCACAGTTCAGTGAACTGGCAAATGCCACTGACTGGCCCTGCCTCTCCCCTTCCTGCCCCTCCTTCCCACTCCTTTTTATGCCTTGCCTGCCCAGAGTCACGCCCGTGGCATAGCTGCTGCTGCTCTCTGGTTCCCTCACTTGCCTTGACCACGCCGCCCAGCTCATCTCTGCCTGGTGAGTCTTCCTTCACTTCTCCCCAGCTACCTCCCTTATGGGCCAGCCATGCTTCGCTGCCTTTCCCGTGGCCTTCCAGGCAATCCCTGATGCCCAGCATGCTTGCCTGCCTTCCCTACTTCCTTCCATGTGGCACGCAGCCCCACCATGCTTCCCTGCCTTCCCCGCTGCCTTCCCCACTGTCCCTGAGCTTGCCTGTTTTGCCCTCTGATAACATTTCTCGAGACTGAGAAGCCTCGAGAACAGCCCCCCATGATGGAGACCTTCCTGGGGAGCAAAGCCTTGGACAATCTGATCTGTCCCAAAGGCCTCGAGAAGCTGCAGACTTTCCACATGCTTCCGCCGGCCGGAGTGCCCTGCCCTTCAGATCCCAATGGTGCCAGCGCCCAGAGGCAACGACGCTCTGGGAGTGCTGGCAGATGTCCTGGGGCTGCATGCACACACCACAGTAGAGCAGCAGTCTCGGTCCCAGGGTGGCATCTCCCCTGAGGGTCGCCCACCATCATCCTTACCTTCACAGGCAGCCACACGCTGGCCCCATTGGGATCTGAAGGGCATGGTATTCAGGCTGGCAGAGGCACATGGAAGATCTAGAAGGTAAGGCTGATGCTGGCAGTGGGTGAGGGAGACTCGCTGCACTCATCCGAAGAGCTGCCTTGGGGGGACATGGCGAGGCTCGCTCACCTTTTGGGCCTGGTGCACTCGGCTTCTGTGGGGCCTTTGGGCGACTGCCTCCTGCTTGCCTTCCCACCTTGGAATCGAAGAAAGGAAGGAAGGAAGGAAGGAAGGAAGGAAGGAAGGAAGGAAGGAAGGAAGGAAGGAAGGAAGGAAGGAAGG
>JANHFL010004200.1:5313-23228 GCA_032468155.1 Oxyrhabdium leporinum
TAAATAAATAAATACATACATACATACATACATACATACATACATACATACATACATACATACATACATACATAACTGATTAACTGTAAAACCAGTTCCTTAGTATGTGTAATACACTCAATAAATCTAACAAGGCCTGATACTACCCAAATCCAAAGTTTCCTTGAGCACAGGTCTATGAGTTGTGTGTTATAAGAAGAGGGACCCATTGTTCTTTTGTAAATGGATCCAAATTTTAAAAAAAGATTGTCTACAAACTAATGACAGAGCAGAAACAAAAGGTTGATTAAAACAGTCTCAGGAAGTTAATGATCTAGGCATTATAAGGCAGAGAGAAATGAAACCAGCATTTTGTCATCTTATTGTCTACTGATGTCAAAGAATTCAACAGCACAGAGAATTTTTGAAATCTTTTTTTGTTGTTGTTACTGCTATTAATGCCAAGAAAAGGCAACATCTCCTTTCAATGGTACAGATGTGCAACCTTTGGCAAGATTACTAACTGCAGCATAGCTCAGCTTCTGACAGACCTGTTCTATTCTTATTAAAATTCTCCAGTGGTTCCCATTGGGAGCAATTAAGTTATTTCATCCTGAAATTTTACATCCTCTGTAACTGGGTTCAGTGGACCAGTGCTAAGCCTCTAAACACTTCTGAGCACTCTATTGTAGCCTTGGTATATTAGTATGATCATTTGCTTCATGGTAGCTTTGCCTTTTTCTGCTCACTCAGTTGTCAGATCCAATTTCTCTTTGTCATTGTTTATTGCCCTGCCTGTTTGGCTGTCTATGAAACCCTACTTTGAAGTCAATAGATTTGTATTCTGCTAGCTTAAGCCACCCAGGTGATGAATACCAAAATACTAATCCTGTAGATCTGACAAGACTTTTCCAGCCAACCCATAGGATTTTGGGACTTTAAACACAGCATGACTTAACACAGTCAACACTTGTTATTGTGACTGAACAGAGGATGAAAATCCCAGATTACGGTCATGCCTTGGGTGACACGGTATCTTTTTTCAGTTACTTTTGGCTTGCTGTAGTAATTGACTGCCTGATCTGTCTTCTAATTTAAAGTTAACATTGACTGGAGCTGTGCTGCAAAAATCTGTTTCTGCTTGGTGTTATCCAGTGACCATGGGGTTCTTTTAAGGTTCAGTTCTGAGATTCCTAACACTGACCACTCATAAAAGCCAGTCTGAAAATGAGATGAAATGTGATGTGATGTGATGGCATAGCATAGCATAGCATAGCATAGCATAGCATAGCATAGCATAGGAAGATGAGGTGACTGAGGTAGGGTAGGGTAGGGTAAGACAGGACAGGAAGGTGAGATGAGATGAGATGAGATGAGATGAGATGATAAGGCAAGGCAAGGCAAGGCAAGGCAAGGCAAGGCAAGGCAAGGCAAGGCAAGGCAAGGCAAGGCAAGGCAAGATAAGCTTTATTGACTTTTTTTTTCCTGTGAACACACTGGCACATATTAAAAAATGAAATTCTGATGCGCACTTTCAAAAGTCTACCCAAACTAACAGCACCATCTGGGACGGAATGCTTTAACCAAGTTTTCCTTGCAATGATGACAAAGCAATTTTTCACTTGCCAGTTTGTTATTAACTCTAGCTTCACATAATCTGTTTTAGGCTAGCACATTAGCAAACAAAATAGATGATAGTGACACTCTATATGGATTAGCCTTTAGCCTAATTGTTAGCCCTCCACATTTGCCTCATTTCCTTTTTCAATCACACCATCCCCTCCAGCCCAGAAGACACTCAGCACTGGAGGGAGATGATCAGTGCTCCCTGCTGCCTCCACCACCCAAAATGCCGAGCACTTTCAGAGATTGTAGCCCATCTCACACCCTCTGCGCAACCCACAGACATTCCTGCTGCTGACCCCTTCAACTAAAGCAGTTCAAACAACACAGACTCTCCAGAACAGTTTTATTAATAGTTCCTCTATTGCTAAATATCCCCAAGTCCAATATAGACTGACAGTCATATAACAGTTTGATAATACTGTTTCTTGTCACAATTCCCAAAGAATCACTCAAACTGGATGGCACTTTATAAAACCCCAACACTCTAGAGCTGCAGTAGCTACAGCCAAGCAAAATGCCACCATTTTGGAATACCATCAATTATATCATCAATTCAGTGCAGAAAAAAAATTAATCATGCATTTTAATTCAACCAAGCCTCAAACACACAAAGCCGTGTGATCTTTCTGCAAAGAATTTATTATGACAGAGGCATGAAGAAACAGGGCTTTCAAAGATCTGTATTAAATACTAATGCAAAAATATAAATAGAGAGGTAGCCTCATTATTTCTGAAGGTAATCCTTTATTTCCATATAAATGCTCTTGTGGCAATAAGGAGATCAGGGAGGCAAATGAGACAATATTTAGAATTTAGAATTCACTTTATTTTATTTTATTTTTAAAATGTCTCACACATACTACCTACAACCTCTTCAAAATGAACGAACACGACAGTTTTTCATCTGAAAGCACATCAAATGCCATTACACGGTGACAACAGTGAAAGCATTTGTCAAATAAATATAAAAGAAATAAGATTTATGGATGCCACTATAGTTTATAATGCAGGCTGGGCAGGTTAATTATTTGAAGGTTGAAGAGACATGGCATATTTTAAGCTAGGGATGTAAAAGAAATTCTGATGGATTTCAGAGGGAGTGAACTTGAATGATACACCAAAATAGACTCTCGCACAGCAAAAATAAATAAGTACACAAGTGAGCAGTCAGATGAAGAGATCCAACTGATTGGTAGCCTCACATTGCAATAAAGAAGAACATACATTTATTTTTTTCAGTTACTAAGATTGTTGGACGAGCAGGCACAAAAACAGCTGGGGAAGTGATTGAAGCCTGGGAAACGTGCCCCTTGTCAGTCAATGGGAATGCTAATTTACCACAGGTTATTAAGTACTTAGGAGGTGAGAGCTTGGCAGCACAAGGAAACAACAGCCAGCGACTTATTAGCCAGCCATCAACACCCTAATCAAGATCTAAAAAGCCACATGCAACAGGCACCACATAAATATCACACACAGAATAGCCAAAGGCACACACTCTGCTAGAGAGAAGTTCCCTGAGGATGGGGCTCCAGCAAGAGACCGAAAGCTCAGAAAACTAAACCTCTGGTCCTGGTGACCGACCCAGATTGGATGCTGCAACATTATCCTGGGACAAGTATGTTCATCTTCATTCATTAAAAATGAATAAGTCCACCAGTGGCTGCTATTCCTTGTTCAAGTTGTGTTAGAAAAATATGAATGTAGAAAGAGAGTATCTAAAGCACGGGTGTCAAACTTGATCGCGTCACGGGCCAGATCGTGATGTATTGCGATGTTTTTTTTGCCTTTGCAGAGCTGGGGTGGGCGTGGCCTGCATGTGATGTATCTGGCCCATAGGCCACCAGTTTGACAGGGCTGATCTAAAGAAATAGCATGTACTTGGGAAAGCAAAACAACACACCATACACCAACAATTTCACACGTTTATTTGAAATACTTTTTTTTTTTAAATGATAAGTTTTACATGTAGTCCTTGACGTATGAGCACAACTAAGTCCAAAATTTCTGTTACTAAGCAAGAGAGTTAAGTGAATTTTGCCCCATTTCTTGCAACATTTCTTGCCACTGTTATTAAATGAATCACTGCAGTTAAGTTAGCAACATGGTTTTTAAGGGAATCTAGCTTCCCTATTGACTCTGCTTGTCAGAAGGTGACAAAAGCTGATTGCATGATTCTGGGACACTGCAAATGTTATAAATACAGGCCAGTTGCCAAGTGCCTAAATTTTAATCATGTGGCCATGGGCATGCTGCAATGGTCATAAAGTGTGAAATAAGTGACTTTTTTCCAGAGCTATTGCAACTTCAAATGGTCACTGAAGAAATGGTTGTAAGTCGAAGACTACCTGTGTAAAGACATTGCACTGTAGCTCAGGAATTTTTAGAAATAAAATTGTGGATGTAAAGAAAGTTATTTAGAAAACTGTGCATGTAGAGTTAGGGGCTCAATGGCTTCGTGATGAAAGGTGCTGAGCTTGTCAGCTGGAAAGCTGACAGCACAGGTTCGAGACCTGAGTGCTGTGCAATGGGGTGAGGTCCTGTTCCTTGCCCCAGCTCCTGCCCACCTAGCAGTTCGAAAGCATGCAAATGCAAGTAGATAAATGAGCACCATTTCAGTGGGAAGATAACAGCTCTCCATGCATCTCAGCTTGTAGTCATTCTGGCCACATGACCACAGAAAATATCCTTTGGCCAAGAAATGGAGATGAGCACCACGCCTTAGAGTCAGCTACGACTGGACAGGGAAACATTTACCTCAAGTAAACAATACCCCAGTCAAGAAACTGCCAAAGGGCCATAAGTAAACAGCCCAACCAAAGGATCTTTAAGACAACCTTCACCCACACAGACAAGCAAGTCACCAGAATATAAACTGACAGCAAGCAATATTCCTTACTAGCACTGATGACGTTACCTAGTTAAGGTAATGAAATGTCTGCAAGAAAGCAAGCAAACTCAGAGAGCACCAAGAACCCCTCATTTCAACCCTGAGCTACAGATATTCTCCTTTGTTGTTTAGCTTTATCTGCGTATTAAGTTGTCATTACGAATGGCAACAAATGTGAGTTTAAAAAAAGAGGGGAGCCTTATTGGAACATTGTACCTGGCAGGACCCTGATAGTTTCTGCGGGGCCCATCAGATCTGGCAGAGCGGGGATACTTGGAGTCCTCTTGGTGAAGCAGTGTCACCTGGTAGTTGTGAACAAGTGTGTCTTCTTTATCATGGTGCCTGCCCTACAGATCACCCTCCCCCAGAACTATCCCCCAGCACCAATCTTACCGGCTTTTAGGAAGGCCATGAAAACTTGGGTCTTCTCCTGGGCATTGGGATCCAGATGTTGCTTACTGGAGCTCTGATGTGGACGGACGCCACATCTGTAATTTGAGATTTTTCACCAGAGAGTGCTCAACTCATTTTTCAGGTTTTCTATTTGACTATGCTTTTATTTTGTTCGCTACCCAGCGTTTCCTTGGATAGATGGGCAGTCCTATAAATTTGATTAAAAATAATTTTTAAAATAACATAAAAACTTGAGACAGTTATTGCATTTGGATTGAAATGAATCCCCATTATTCCTAACCAATACCTTGTAACAGTCAATGAGCAGCTTGTAATGAAACATAACAACATACCAAGACCCTTGTAAATTGCAACCCGCAGTTGGACTACAATAAAATGATCGAATGCAACCTGTTTCTATAATGTAAGTTCAAGGCATACTTTGAATTAATTATACTGCTAGGATCAGATCTTAGGGGGAAAAAAACGTAGTACAAGTTCCCGATTCAAGCAAAAGGAATTTTTTAGAAGAAGGATATGGCTTAAAAATACTTAGCGCACAAAATGTGATGGGGGGTATAGAAATGTGACATGAATGAATGAATGACAAAGCTAAATGGTTAACTTCAGACAGTGAGGCAGATATCTGCATTTTGTCATCTAGGGCAGTCAGGATATCTGGACTTCAACTTCCAGAATTCCCAAGTCAAGTATGATAAACGCTTCTGTACAGAAACTTCCCCATGCTGGCTGGGGGATTCTGGGAGTTGAAATCCAGATGTCCTAAAGTGGCCTGAAGATGTTCCCAAGGTTGAGAAACACTGATCTAGGGTAAAAGCGTACATAGATGGCAGAGATGAAGATCACAAAAGGACATCTAAAGACTAAAGAAAGAGAAAGATCCATGACCTTTTGAATCAAAGTTCAATTTGTTGCTAGCGTTCTAAGCAGCAGTTCCTTCAAATTAGATTAGCAAGATCTAATTTGTTTAAGAGAACGAATTCAGCTGAAGAGCAAAATAATCCTGTTTTCTAACAAACAACTTCACTGAAGTAAGTGAGGAACAAGTGGCCCAGGAGATGGTGAGTTTTCTAGCCCATCTTTAGCCCTGAAAGCTTGTTGCGAGACTTTGGGTCAGTCCCTCTCTCTAGTCCAGCCTACCTCAGGGTTGTTGTTGAGAGGAAAATAGGAGGAGGAAGGAGTGTTAGATATGGTTGCTGCCTTGAATGATTTATAAAACAAATAAAGGCAGGATAAAAATCAAACAAATATAATTTCATATCTTACTTTTCCTCATGAGGATCTACATCAGGGGTATCAAACTCGTGGTCTGCAGGCTGGATGAGTCACGTGCTGGCCCTGCCCTCACCTGGTTTAGTAAAGGGGAAAAAAAAAATCCCGATACGTCACATGACGATGCCTTGACACCGCGAGTTTGACACCCCTGATCTACATAGTATTCCTCTTCCTTTTTTTTTTTTTAATCATCATAGCAGCCTTGTAGGTTGTTGTGACAAATAATCTGATCCAGGGAGCTTCTACTGCTGAGAGTGGACTGAAATCTTTTTAGAGTTTAACCCAAACTCGTAATTGTATTATCAATTAGGTTTTGTTTCTTTACATATTCTAGGTCACTATTGTCAGTTTGGCATTCAGTCAAATACCATTACTCTCTTATTTTTTTTTCATATCTTTATGAGTTTGAATCAGTATTCTTGGTTCAATTAAAACACTAAATTCAAAAGCAATTTTGAACCAGCAACAGAGCAAATGATATAATTAGCTTTTGTTATAAATATGCTGTTCTCTGTGAGTAGCATCTGTTCCAACTTATTCTTGAACATACTAGCAAAAAAATGAAAGGCCAATAAAAATAACAAATTGGTTGTGTTTGAGAATAAGAGGGGGGGGGGGTAAAAATAGATTTTCAGTTCAGTTACATTGAGGATAAAATATTAATAATAGCTTTTCATTCATGTAGAAATAACATTTTCAAGAATGGGAAAAAATAGGCACTTTTTTAAAACAAAGAACTTTTTGTAAGGCTATCATAATTAAATGTCAGGAAGAAAAATATTTGGAAAAGTTCAGTTATCAAATTTATTTATTATAATGCATCTAAGTAAAGAAGTAGAACCATGCTTCCAATATTTGAAGTTGCTTTAAAACAGGCTACCGTTCTTCTTCCGACAGGAAAAAAAATGAATTGCCTTTTGAAAAAAAGATCTTTGAGGCTTCTGTTCTTTAGTTCCCAGTCATTGCCTGTCCTTCTCTCCCTCCCTCCCTTCCTTCCTGCTTCCCTCCCACTCATAACTGGGACTTGAAATACAGTCATAAGTTATTACAGTCACAAATCAAGGAACCCATGTACCTGGAAGAAATTTTCCATTAAATGAATCCAGTAGTTGTTCTGAATGCAGCAGTGGTTAAGTGAACACTACAGTCATTAAGCAGACCCATTCATTTGAGTGCCTAATGGTGGAGCTTTCTCCTCACAATCGGAAGGCTGTGAGTTCGATCCTAGGAAAAAGCAGATATTTCTCTCTCTGGGCAAGATGAGAATATATCTACTGAATATAGCTCTGCATTAGCGACAAGAAGGTCATCCGGCCTGTAAACACTCAGCTCCATTTAGTTGCCCAGACTCCACCCCGCAAGGGATTAGGAGGTCATTAAAAGATAATGATGATTCATTTGAATGGGCATTTTTTGCTGGCTTCCAGAAAAAAAAAGCCAAAAACCAGCAAAAAAAATCATTGCAAATTGCAGTCACGTGACCTTCAAATGCCACAACAAGTTGTAAAGCTGATCCACTCAACATGTGGTCACTTGACCATGGCAGGGGGTGCAATGTGACCATTTATGATGGCCAGGGCTGCTTTACAGACCATAAACCACCCTCTCTGTGACCATCATAACCTTGAGTTGTCATAAAGATCTGGCTATAAATCGAGGACTACCTGTAAAATATTTTGAAAAAAGCAGGTCTGTAGTAGAAAGATTGATGTATTTCATCTATATTATATTGTTTACTTAGTATCCTAGTATGATTTATGTTGATTGCTTATTTAGTATCCATGATTATCGCTAAGTGTTATATCCAATGTTTTATGATGAATGTATTTTTCAATAATTATGATAATGATCTATCACTATTGTTGTATGTACACTGAGAGCTTGTGCACCAGAGACAAATTTCTTGTGTGTCTAGTCACACTTGGCCAATCAAAAATTCTAATTCTAATATTTCCCTTTTTGTTAATATAATTATTTCAGTTTCAGCCACTTAAGGAAAATAAAGTTCCTTTTGGGGCCTAAGTATTCTTAAAAATTGTTCTCTACCCATACCTTGCTCCACCGCATCGAGCAGTACTGAAATAGGAGTGGGGGAGGGGGAGAAAACAGAGCCACAAATTAGACTCTTCTATCAGTGTCAGACAGCTGGAAGTCCTTGTAATATTTTCCTAGATTTGTATTTGAAATTGCTTGTAAAATTTCTAGTTTTCTCTGGGCAATTTCCTCCATAATCAGTGGCTTACAAGCTAAAACTGTACATGAGCTTGACTAATAGGTGAAAACAAAAGTATGTGTACAGCATTACAAAATTGCATATGTAATTTAATTTTTGTAATTGGAAAATCTTTGCGGCCTGTCCTGGTATTGTCAGTGAAGTTCGGCGATCTTTACAGCTGGAATGGCAAGTCGGAGATAGCTGAGGAAGGCAATCCAGTTAAAATTAGAAAATTTTTGAAGCTGGCGCACAAGATTATTTTTACTAATGCCAGCCCAACTACATCAAATGGTTTTTAATTCACAGAAGTTCCACTGAGATGACGTTACAGTATTTCAGCTATGAGGGCAATTTACTAAGAATGATGCGGTTTCAGCCAAGTGACAAGAGAAGACTAAGAATAGCCAAATTCTTGATGGGTTCTCGGAGTTGAGACTTCTCCGAGGTTACGAGCTTTGAAAACAGGTTCATGCTATCCTCTAATTAGGATATGGACCTGGACAGGGTGCTCCCCAAAGGAAATAATAAATGATATTTTCCCCCTTTAATTTATGTAGCTTTTGATTATAGAGAAGCTTGTTAAAATGATCTTTTCCCCTGTCAGTCACTCCAGTCTTTTTTTTTTTCCCCCAATCTGACATTTTACATATTATGGAAAACTGAAAGGCGAAGCAGTAAAGATTTTTGCTTTTTGACGCTGAACCACATGCAAAGCCCCGAGGAGCTGTAGATGCCATTCTAGACACTTTTGGAAGGAAATCTGCTTTGTCCTAGAACGACAGAGGCCTCCTTAAATTAAATTTTGACCTTCAGTCAAAATCCAGTTAAGACTTGGAAAATCTGATTTGTACATAGGCTAGGAAAGCCAAAAATGAACTAAAAAATGTGGAGATAGAAATAGGTAGATAATACAGGTCCAGTTTTTCACTTAGCTACTCATTCCATCCAATATTTGTTTGTGTGTGGAAGATCCATGTTTGCTACTATTTGTTGCTGCTGCTTCTCCTTCTCCCCTCCCTTCCCTCACAACCTTGTAGATTTTCCCTCTAAAGTTCAATCAACCTGCTGAGCATCTTCCTTCATCTTACCCCAACAATAACCCTCTTGAGAGCTGAGAAAACTAGGTTCATCCAAATTTATTCAGCAAGTGTCCATGGCCGAGAGTGAACTTCAAGCTGAATTTCCTTTGCTTTTGGCCCATCATCTTGACTACTGAACTGCAGTCTAATATACAATGCTACTTCATTAATTACATAATATATATCTCCTTAAACTGCAGCAGCTCCAATGCTCGCTTCTTCTTTCTCTTTTCCTCCATCAGAGAAGGGATGTTGAGGAATTGAGGGGAGACAAATTTATGGGGTTTAAGCCTTCTGTTGTAATGATGGTGAGGAACATTTAAGTGACTTTCTTCCCTTGCTCCAGACTTATCACAGGTTTGTCTTGGGTTGCAGAGAAATGCATTTATTTTACTGCTCCTGTTTACAGTTTTCCTTAAAATATCTTCTTTTGGATACATCATTTCCATGTATTTCTTAGTAGAAAATGGTTACTACTACTTGTTCACTAGTCCCAATGTCATTGCAATGGAATCCTTTTGGAGGGATTGCAACATTTCATCACCATTGACATCTCTTTTGTTATTATCTTAGGCGGAGGTTCTTTAGATGGTAGAATAGTTCAATGAAGCATTTTGTTCGCAAACGAAATTCGCCTCCAACTTCCCCTTCCTTGATGCTGGGAAGCAGCCAAAGATACTCAAAGGCTTGATATAGCTGGCTACAAGGCCCTTCTGAGATCTTCTGAGCATGTGTGTGCATGGTTAGAAGACATCTCTGGTGGGATAGTCAGTGGAACAAAGCAGCAGCCCAAAAAAGCTTTAAAAGATGTCAAAACGATGGTGTGAGCTTTCAAGAAGTAACAGATGCTTCATGGCCTTGGGGGGGGGAGGAGCAACTGATTTGTATTAGCTTGGCCTTATAGAAGGTATAATTTTGTCTCCATGGAGAAGTTTTTGATCACTTTCCTAGGGAAGGAAAGAGGCAGTAGCAATGGAGAGTGAATAGAGAGAAACAAGGGCATGCACCTTGAACATTTTCACCTATGTTCAATCCTTCAGTAAAGAAAGGAACCTGCACAAAAAAGCAAACTATTTTTTTAATGGGGAAGAATGCTTCCTTCTGCTTAAAAAAAGAGTAGTTCAAAGTCCTATTAAGTCCTTCTCCAAAGAGTAATAAGTTTAGGTCAGATATGGATTTTCTGTTACAGCCAAGTAAAGCTTTGGGTTTTTGAAGGAAAGATTCAGCCCAGCAATCAGATAGTATGGCCTTCAAATCAGCTCAAGTCAAATTGGTCTCTGCACAAACCCAGTTTGGACCTCTGGAGCTTAAGCATTGGTGAAATATTAGTACTTAGGCCAATAAGAACATTAGAACAGATGGGAAAGTCATCTATTTTTGGAAGCAATAATAACTTCATTCCCCCCCCCCCCCCAGGTTTGGATCTGAATAGGACTGTAAAGAGTAAAATGACAGAATCTTTTTAAATTGGCCTTCATTATTCTATTACAGGCAAGATTTTTTTTTAACTCACTTTATGTTTCCGTAGGATGTTAACAATTAACACCTGAGATTTTGAAAAGGAATTCCAACTTCCAGGCATGTTTCACTTTATTTATCCCGAGAAGGAAAAATGATGAGCAATTATCACAAAATGAAGCTTTCTTCCCTAGCAAAGAAGTGCTATAATTTAAAAATGTAATTCAGAAGTCCCATGCACGTTTATTCAGAGGAAAATCTTGCCAAGTTTCATGGAATTCAGTTAAAAAAAAACTCTTAAGAAACTATAAAGAAATTTCTTGTAGTTTTCCTGACAACAATGCAGATGGGATTTACATTTTCTTCCTCAGAGGGATGTACTCCTATATATTTATGCAGAGGAGGGTATCCTAATATAAAACCATCCTAATGCTATTTATGTTCTTACGATCAATATGTTTGCCATTGGTAAATTGGTACATTAATCCCAAAACATATAACCACATATCTATTATATGGCCAAAAAAAAATAAAATAAATAGGGATGAGGGAATTCTATACTTTTTTATGTGGAAAGAGATAATTATGCTGTTCCAATTAGAACATAAATCACTTAACTCTAAGCAGCTGGTGATGCATAACCACGATAATGATTTCAGATGGTGGTACAATTCCTTCTAGTTTTTATTTAGCAATTTTAAAGTCTAAAGGAATATGGTCGCAGTAGAAAATGTAATGAGTTTGGAGAATTTTTTAAAGGAGGAGAAACAGTGCTATGATTTCAAATGAGAATGATGGTTATGCACCACCAGCTGTTTATGATTTGGTGATCAAGTGTTAAATGACAAAGAATAATTACATCTCTCTCAGCAGAATGAAGTGTTCCCTCTTCTATAACACAGAAATGGAAAACTTGTGTCAGTCTAGATCTTTCTGAACTAAAACTCTTCGAAGTTCTTCTCTCTGGACGTGTTGCACAAGGGCTGCCGTCTTTTATAACTGAGCAACATCTGAAGTTCTGGAGATTCTGATTTCCAATATAGGATTTACACAGGAAGTTGAACTACAAATAGATGGTAGAGTTCATTCTAGCTTAAATGTTGTTTTCATCCATTCAAATTTTGAAGCAATATTGTGTTACCTTTAAGCTTAACAATTAGAACTATCATCTGTAAGAGAATAACTAGATGGCAGCAGCCAGATACAGAAGATTATTAACCACCTGATACAGAAGATTCTTAACCATCTGATGCCATCTAGTGGTCGTCTAGATTTTTACAGCTCAGATATAGTAGCACTGATGTAGTGTACATTTTTATATAGGTAGTCCTCGACTTACGACCTCAACTGAGCCCAAAATTTATCTTGCTAAATGAAACACTGATTAAGTGAAGATTGCCTCATTGAGACTTTTCTTGACACAGTTGTTAAGCAAATCACTGCAGCTGTTAAGCTAGTAGCACAGTTGTTAAGTGAATTGACTTTGCAAAAGGTGCTCACATAATCCTGGGACACAGCAGCTGTAATAAATATGAATCAGTTGTCAAGCATGTGAATTTTGATTGTGTGACCATAATGCTTTAGTGATCATAAATGTGAAAAATGGTCAAAAATCATTTTTCCAATACCATTGTAACTTTGAATGGTCACTAAATGAACTGTTGTAAATCGAGGACTACCTGTAGTGAGATAGCAAAATAAATTTAGATGCTTATGTGAGTGACAGAAGAATGACATTAATTTTACCTTTATAGTTTCTGTAAAGGATTATGGCTAGTTCTGGAAAAGATCCATGGAAGCATCATTTAAATAAATAAAGCTCAACTATATAACAATCTAACGTTAGAATAATTACAATTTAAATTTTAAGTAATTTAACTTTGCCATTTTGTCGGCCAGGTCCTGAATCAATATACTAGCCATGGAATAAAATGAAACCATTTCTTATGCCTCAGCAAAAGGCATAAGAATTGGAAACTGTCTGGGAAGGTTACCCAACTCAAACAAACAATGAAAAAGTGAAAAATGAAAAAAAAAATGGGACAGTTCTTGAAGTACAAAAGATTTAGGCATTAGGATCTGCTCTGAAAAGTACCGTAAATGTTTAACTTGTAAATAAAATGATGGATGGATGAAACCCACCTCAGAATGAGCAAGCATCTCTTCCCTCTTGAGATTCACCACTTGATTGTTACCTCGGAAATGGACTGCTTTCTCTGGAAATGGAGAGCATGTCTAGCTCAAACAGACAAGAGGCCTTGTCCCCCCAAAAAAATGTTGGGTCAGGAAGATTTCACAGAACTTGGAAGGGAAAGAATCTGACAAGTGTCGGCCTCATAGCAACCAAAGCAAGCCCACTGTGTGTATCAACCCAAGGGTAGGGCTCCACAAAGCAACTCCAGGAAGAGACTATTGTGACTGTTGTGACCAGTTTTCGCACTTGTGACCATAGCAGCATCCCCATGGTCACGTGATCAAAATTCAGGCACTTGAGAGAAGAAGATGTAATTAAAAAAAATAAAAATAAAATAAATTGCGCAGAAATGGATAAATTAACATTAAAGATAAAAGAGAAGAAAGATACAGAATATTTTCAAATATGGGATTTATATTATAAATGGTTGGATAATAGAAATAGAAATTAGGAGCTGGGAAAACTTTATTATGTAAGCAACTGACCCAGACAATACACTGTTCACAAAGCACTTATATATGTTAATTGAAAATGTATAAACTATATATATATTAAAAAAAATCAGGCACTCGGAAACTGGCATGCATTTATCACAGTTGAACTGTCCTGAGATAATCTGATTGCCATTTATAACCTTCCCAGCTTGGCTTCCAACAAGAAAAATCAATGGGGGAAGCCAGATTCATTGAATGACTGCAGGATTCAATTAGCAACTGCAGTGATTCACTTAACAATGGTAGCAAAAAAAAGCTACAAAACGAGCTACAAATTATTTAATGACTGCCCCGCTTAGCAACATGAATTTTGGGCTCAGTTATGCTTGTAAGTCAAGGACTATCTACCTATATTACAAGATATTTTTTTGGAAAAAAAAGGCTATAAAAATTCCTAATAGTCTTCTTCCTCCTTGTTTTCAGAGAAAGAAAGTATTTTTCTGATATTGTTAGGTTCTAGACATGAATGGCTTACTTATTTTTGCCTTTGTATTGTATTTAAAATACCGAATGTTCATTTTCCATATTTTTTTCTGTTAGTCGTCTTTACAAGGCCATATATGGGTATGTGATCACTTTCCTTTGATTCTCATTCTTTTTAAGAAGAAAGTTGTTATCCCAACTTTGTTACAATGGCCCATTCTTTATTGAACTTCGTTTTAGGTTTCTAAAAAAAATATATCTGTGTCTTGCGTATCTGTAGTCCAACGAGAATATCTGCATGATATCAAGCAGCTTAGTTAAAATGAAGTCAACTCTGACTGAGATAAATTTATTAAATAGGCTTTTTTTCTCATCAGACCTCTCTTTGAAGTTTGTATTGTCTCTTCCTATTTGCATGATAAGGAACCATCAAGCGTTATAAGAAATGGGGTCTTTTAAAGGTAATCATAAAGATTCTTCTTCCACCACCACCCACTCCACCAAGTGTATAATTTTACATCCCGTTCCAAAAGTATAATGAAAGTGCCTTGGGGAATAAAACTAAACTTCCTGAGAATCAAATGATAAAAAGAAGCTCTACAGCATAAGGATAGTTATTTTATTATCTTTGGGTGAAAATAATTGGATAGGGAGAGCACATCTGATTAGATAATTTAGCAATTAATGTAGATCCTGCATTTTGGAATTGGAGAGTGATTTAGAGATGAGTGTCCACATGAGGGGAAGAGAGACAAGCTACAAAACATGCATGAATATGTCTTCAACCAAATGCTACGGTACAACTTATGTACTTGTTGGGGTGGAAGTTGTAATAGCAATATCAATAGCACTTATATACCGCTTCATAGTGCTTTACAGTGCTCTCTAAGTGGTTTACAGAGTCAGCATATTATCCACAACAATCTCATCTTCATTTGGAAGTATGGAAGGGTGAGTCAACCTTGAGTCGGTTGGAATCAAACTCCTAGCTGTGGGCAGAGTTAGCTTGGCAATACTGCATTTTAACCACAGTGCCTTAATGATATGTGGGAATGGCCTTGGAAGACAAGGAGAAGAGCTACAGCCAGGGGAACAACTTAGTACAAAGAAGAGATGGGGAGCAGGCAAGAATCTTGGAAGGGAACATCTCTAGTTTCTTGGGCTGTCTCTAGGGGTTGAGGGAGAACTAAAAGAGAAAATTACAAAACTGTGTCTTACTTATTTTGGCCATGTCATTTGGGGGAATTTATTGGAGAAAGCAATTATGCTTGGAATAGTCAAGCCTTCCAATGACCTTTGTGAGTTGATACTGATCACTTAGGGGAACCCTAGTCTAAGGAGAGACCTTGCCCCAAATCAGATGATAATCTAAATTTGCAACCCCGCAACTTGGTCAATGCTATGCTCTCTCTCTCTCTAGACAAGCTGACATATACATTCATGGAGAACAGTTAGACAAATTATTATGTATTATCTTACAGAGTCACAGTATCACAAAATGTTAATATCCTAGCATTCAATCACAGAAGCAAGATAGTAAAAAAACAAGAGAGAGAAACGTTAACTTCTCCCTCAGGAAGGGAAAATAAAATGCAAAAATGCAAGATGGATTTTGGTAATTCCTGGGGAAAAGATATAGTGAGTGCATGGATGGCTGAGGTTATACAAAAAGTAGGAGCCTGAAGAAACAGTACAGAGGCAATAATTTAAAAAAGGGTGGACATTTTTTGTTGTTTTGTCCTAGTGTTATGGTGGGGGAAAGTTTGGGAAGTTTTCTTTTTTTAAAAAAGTATGTCAAGTCTATTTTACAATATAGGCTACAGTTCTCACAATGTTCTTCCTTCATAACAGTGAGAATCATAAAGAGAGAAGGGTACTGTTTAAAGACAAAGATGAGAAGATAGGAGAACCCCAACAAATGGGGAAAAATGAGTACAAATTGGGAAAATAGTATTATATACACTGATATATAAAAGAATCTATTACCATAATGTGTGTATTAAGGTTAGCAGTTGGAAGACAAAGATTAAGTATATTTAATTGTATTATTAATGTTAGCATTGTGTAAAAAGTATATTGACCCAGTCAATACACTGTCCACAAAATATGTATGGTTGTTAAAGGGAAATTACAAATAAGCATATAATAATAATAATAATAATAATAAAAACATTGAGAAATGTGACCACTGATTTCCAGCAGAAGTCAGGGCAGGTCTCAGGCAGAAAGAAGTGGAGAACTTTGTGGCTTGGGTTGCACTTTACTTATCCCTGCCGTAGGTATTTGGGGAGTCCAATGAGTAAATGCATGCTGCTAATGAGATGAAGCAGCTAAAATGGGTACTACAATTCTATGCTGAATCAATAGTTCAACCTTTCCTCCCACCCACCCCCCGGACAGGACCATTAGCACCACTGTTCCATGTGAAGGGCCATAAAAGTATCTTTCTTTGTTTTTGAATAATACTCAGGAATCTTTTCTTTATATTGCTTGTAAGTTGTGGTGAGAGTTTTACTACCCTAACTAATCATGGTAAGTAATAATGTATTTAAGCATATTATAGATATGAGATATAATAGTAATTCTTCTGATAGGTATTGTGACTATTCTGGCTCTTCTTGATATCCCAGTAGCTTTCTAAATCATCAACAATGTTATCTTTCTGGAGTACATACAGAATAACAGGGTTTAAAGGGACCCTGGAGGTCTTCTAGTCCAACCCCTCGCTCAAGCAGGAACCTCTATATCATTTCAGTTAAACGTCCAATCTCTTCTTAAAAACCTCCAGTGTTGGAGCATCCACAACTTACATATATTATAAGGGGGGGGGCACTATGTTGTTGTGGTTGTTCTTTTTCTGGGGCCATATGCAAATGTGGAGAGGCCATAGAATGTGTTTTCTTGGTTAATGTAATGACAGTCCCCAAGTACCAAGAAAGACATGTGGAGTTACTTAAGATTATTTTCCTTTATTGTTCTTCATCTATAGACAGAATCTTGCCAGATTAGAGCAACTATTTGCATAACTACAGATATACTCTGGGAATTGCTAAGGAGAAGATCTTTCAACCCTCTTCCTGCCTAGCAAACTGTTTAAGCTCTGCTGCCTCTTTGCCTTCTGTGATGCAACCTTTCCCTCCTGGGAATCCAGATCTCATTCCACCACAGGTACAGATATGAACGGACCTCAAAAAAGCCCCCTTTTTCCCCCTTTGGTCTTACATTTGTTCTTATATACATCCCACTTTCTACCCTTTTCTCTTTTTTTCTCTGCTAAGGGAAGCAAGACTCTGGATTCCATTAATCATTGATACCAAACTATCTTCCCAATCTGGGGCCACTTTGGTGTAGATTTCTTCAAAGAGTTAGCATTTGGTTTCTGGGAGAGCATACCTTTGCCATTCAATAAATGACAGATCTTTTTTTCCCTTAGACTTGTCTGATAAAATAGCATTCTGCTATTAATGCTCTCCTTTCATGAGTGGAAGTAAAGCTTCAACCTTAAACAGTGAAAACTTTGAGCCTCTCTGATGTTTCTTAAATGTAATCTCAAAAAAGGTTACTGTGCTTTTCAAATTATCAACGTTAAGTGTTTTATGCCTGCTTTATAATGAATTGGAAATGAAAAGGTGATTTACGAGGAAACCAGCTAGTTACGTTGTCCTTTAAACCTTGTTTTTTCATTGATTAAAAGACTGGCTTTCCTTTTCAGGCTTTCAGGTTTCAAATAAATGATGCCAGTTAGTTGGAAGCATTATATATATATTAAATGCTTCTAACTAACTGGCATCATATATATATATATATATATATATGTTTCTTGAGGTTTTCGCGGGTATTTGTATGTATATCTTGGGTTCTTATCGGG
>JANHFL010004200.1:34595-47706 GCA_032468155.1 Oxyrhabdium leporinum
CTTCCTTCCTTCCTTCCTTCCTTCCTTCCTTCCTTCCTTCCTTCCTTCCTTCCTTCCTTCCTTCCTTCCTTCTCCTTACAGACATAAAATATTGAATGATGAAATAAGATCCTTTGTTATGATGCTGTAAGTTTACTGGATAGAAATACTTTACATTTTGCAGAAAATACATTTCAGAAGATGAAGGATAATTAAAATAGGTTACATGTGTAACTTTTATACTCATGAATTTGCTTCTTCTTTAGCACAGTGTTATGTTCTTGTCATACAGAACTGAGTGTACAAATGACTGAAACATGAGGAAACATATTTTCTTTCTTTGTCATTTTTCCCCCGTAGCTCGCTTCAGTATCATGCTGCTGTGGATACTTTGTCAGGTACACAACATCTAGCCTAGTGGAGAGTGACAATTCCAGTGGTGTAAATTTGCCAATCTTATTAACAAACCTCTGTGTCTCAGCAGCTTTTTCTGTAGGAGATCTATTGCTCTCCACTGTACCAAAAGCCACCAGAAGTTATTTAAACATATTTTCAAAAAAAAAGTGATACATCACTTCATGCTGAATGTGCAGGAACCTGTGGGGTGTCAATCATTTGTTTCTTTGTAATTCAGGAAACAGCATTGTTTTGTACCAAGTTAACTTTTGTTTAAAAACAAACTAGAGTACTTACTTATGTTTGGAATCATTGGTTCCATTAGCCCAACCAACTCAATGATTAAGTGTTCTTAATGCAATTGAAGATTATAGAGGATATAGGAGAGATGGCCCCTAAACTGGTAGATTTCATACCTGTTGGGGGGTAAAATGTACCAACTCAGGAAACTGCACTATGTCTAACACTGTCTATGACAGGGGTGTCAAACTCAAGGCCCGAGGGCTAGATCCGACCCACTGGGTGCTTAGATCTTGCCCACAGGCCCGCCCTGGAAACAGCAGATTGGCCCATGGTACCTCTGCCAGTGAAAACGGAGCTCTGTTTTTGCTGGCAGAGGGCTGCAGGAGACTATCATGGCTGAAAACGGGGCTTGGGGGGGGCAAGTGCGGCCTACCCAAGCTCCGTTTTTGCTGGCAGAGGGCTGCAGGAGGCCGTTGTGGCCGAAAACGGAGCTCAGAGGCCCATTTTCCCTGGCAGAATGCTCAGGCCACCACAGGCACCTCCAATACAAGTGACATCAAGCTGGCCATGCCCACCCTGGTCCCCCAAGATCAAACACAACCCTGATGAGGCCCTCAATGAAATCGAGTTTGACACCCCTGATCTATACACATCCAATAACAGCCATATCATATAAAGCATCACACAACCAGAGGGCAAACTTTCTGACAAATCAGTCCCTGAAAGCTTCACCTATGGAAAAGCAGGATGTTTCAAGGGATTAGAAACCAAGAATTGTCATTAATGCTTATGCTTTCAGGTGGTTGTGCCAATGGTTTATGCCACATGCAACCATTAGGGAAACCAGAGCTTTTCAAGAACAGTTTGAAAGAGTAACATTTTGGTCAGATTGCCCCTTTGAGATGAAACACTAAATCAGAGCAGCTACTCACCCTTAATCTGGATCCAAAATATGGACTCCTCTATATTTGCTGCTTCAGTGTTTGCCGGACATATCAAGGGAGAACGACTTGACTTTCTATAGATAGGTTGTTGTCTATTGGAACCTTAATGGACTTTTGTGTGACATCAGGACTGAAATGACAGTGATATATGGATTTGTTTATAGATAAGAGATGGGATATAGGAAGAAGAGATCATTTGTATTTTAAGAGAAGGCGATAAGTTACTAAAATGGTTTATATTTGCGATGAAGGGGGAAGACATTGCTTTCATATTTCTTTTTCTTCACAACATTCTGTTTTCTGTTCCATTTTTTCTATTTTGTTTTCTGCACCTTCTGTTTTCCTTTATTTTCTTAGCCTGTCTTAATTTTGTTTATCATTATAGTTGTAATTTTTAATAACATTGTGTGTGAGAGAGAGAGAGAGAGAGAGAGAGAGAGAGAGAGAGAGAGAGAGAGAGAGAAAGAGAGAGAACAACTTGACTTTCCAGGTTGAAGCATTACCTTGACTGAGATTGCTGATCAAGACAAACCCTCAAGGCAAAGTAGAGCCACTTTACACAGACTGAAGAGAAAATTACTTGTTTTATTGATTTTTATACCATTTCTCATCTAGGATCACAAGGTAGCATGCACGGTATTTCTTCCTCTGGCTGTACACTCACAAAAACAACCACATTGGTCTGAAAGCTTTCGTGGCTGAGCATGGACTTTTTAAGATAGAATCTAGCATCCTAGCCAATACAACGTATTGGCTTTTTGTATTTTTCCCCGATAACTTTAAATGTTAAAAGAACCTCTATAAATTTAAATTGTCCTCTAAAACTGAAAAAGCCACATTGAGTAAGGAAAGTGTTTTTCCAACGTAACATAAATGGTCAAGAATTCCCCCCTTTTTTTTTTATTTTGCAAAACAAAGTTGTTGCCATCTTGCAAGCCTTCCTATGTAGCAGTATGCTGGATTCTTCAAGCTTTTTCAACCTGTGACCATAATGAGAATTTGCTTTCGTTTCTGTTGCAAGGTGTCACAAACGTCCTCTGTCATGAGTGCAGAAATACCCAGGATACCTTTCTGCTTCATTGTGCTTCTTCTCAGAGACACTGACAATGCTGTCATGCTCGCATCCTGTCCTCCTCTCAAACGTAATTACTGTAGCTAACAACTGATCCCCAAAAATTCCTTGGGAATGCTTATGGAATTGGGACTGTCAAACTGCCACCTTTGATGTCATAAGTGGGTAACAGCAGAAACTGTAAATGTTTGCATATTTACAGTGCAAATGCAGCCACTTTTTGCTATTCATTCAGGTCCCCTAACTTTTCCCAGGGTTCCATGCAAACTAAAAAAAAAAAAGGTGTGTGTGTGGGGGGGAGAGTTGCTTTAGACTTTTACAGTAACTTTTAACAGATATCTTAAAGCAGCTGCATTTTTACACCCCAGGCTTATGTGGTAGACCCAAATATTCTGGGTGAGTCCAGCAGAATGACAGTTTAGACCTGTCATTTACCTTTACCAGGTGGGCCAAATACAGCCAACTCAAGTTATACATCATCAGTGTTTCTTTTTCAGTCATCCAGAGACACTCTTGCTGGTGTTGGTTCACATTGTATTTTAATTGTACATTATAAGTAAATTAATTGTACATTATAAGTAAAATAAGTAGAACAAGAAGCAACAAATGGAAACTTATGAAAGAGAGATCCAACCTAAAAGTGGCCCAGGTACCCATCAGTCTTTTCAATACTACAATACTAAGCTTGCATGAACAATTTTGGCAAGGGACTTTTGTGAAATGCTCTTTGAATGTCCAAATAAATATACTGGGCTGACTTTATCCATGTGCGTCTTCATACTCACAAACAGCAAATTTCTCTCAGCAGATCATACTGTTTGATGAAAAGAAGGACTAGGGGTGATGCCATTATTATTTGGCATATGATGAGAACATGGCAGAAGAGAAGTAAACATACACACACAGAGAGAGACTGTGTAATTATAAGTAAAACTTCTATGGGAGTATCTCAGTGGCTTCATAACTGGATGTCCAGCAATATGAGTGACATGATAGCAGCATTCCAGTATTTGAGGGGCTGCCGCAAAGAGAGGGGGTCAACCTATTCTCCAGACCACCTGAAGGCAGGATAAGAAGCAATGGATGGAAACTGATAAAGGAAAGAAGCACCTAACATTAACAAGACATTGCCTGACAGTGAGAATAATTAATTATTGGAGTAGCTTGCCTCCAGAAGTTGTGGAGGCTCCATCACTGGAGGCTTTTAAGAAGAGACTGACAGTCATTTGTCTGGAATGGTATAAGGTTTCCTGCTTGAGCAGGGGGCTGGGCTAGAAGACCTCCAAGGTCCCTTCCAACTCTGTTGTTCTGTTAACTTCTGTTAAAGAAAGGCAGAATGGTGCTGTCCATGCTCAATGACCAAGCATGTGTCAAAATCATTTCAAAGGCCATCCAGGCATAATAAATATATTTGGCTTAAAAAAAAAAGAACTGTGGTGCCAGGAGGAACCGTTTATTGTACCATTGTTCTCACTTAGTATTACATCTGTTTCACTGATTTCTGCTACTGTTGTTATAATTTGTGGGTCATGCAGGAGGAATAATTACAGTTGTCAATTACTTTTAATGGATGGATTGATTTGAATTCAGTTGGTAAACATTAGACTGACATTTTCACCTGCAAGCCTGGAACCATTCTTTTTTTTCTTTTCATTAGAAACATTTTTTTGTTTGCTTTTCCATAAAAGATTCATCTATTTCTTTTCTTGGTGTCAGCATTTTTCCTTATAAGTCTTGATTTGGGGTGTTTGCATTTAAATGGGGAACATTATAAAAGCTGGAATAGAATCAAACTGGCTGGGATGGGCAACTTTAAAGTCAAATTAATGCCACCAACAATAAGTTGTGTTAGAGGCAAAGGACAATAAAATTATAGAATTGTAATCTGGTCAAGATTGTATTTGATTAATCCTTTAATACTCCACATTCATCTTAAACTTGGCAAAGTTCCCTGAACACAAGTTTTCTAACGAGCCATCCAAAGCAGCTGAAAGTTTATGGCTAGAAAATATCCATGCAAAAAGAGCCAGAACTTTTCTTGAGCAGCGTTCTACTATTCATTTCTTTAACCACCTTGCTAAATTTGCACCACTTGGAAAGGCTAGAAACTTAATACAAAAAGATTAAAAATGGTGGGGCCAGCTCAGACTGGGAAGATGAAGAAAACCATCAGTCTGAGAAGATTCAGCTGGAAGACTTGGCAACCAGGAGAGAGAGCTATCCTTGGTCTTAGAAGACAAAGAGGTGGAGCTAGTACCTCTCCCAACACAAGGCTCTGCTGTGAAGAGAGGCGGGCTGAACAAGCGCCTCTTTTACATTCTGTACCACATTTTCATTCTGCAACCAGTTCTGAAATCTCTTTGATTCTGTGTCTTGAAATAGATTGCATTTGGGTGATAGATGGTGAACTAGCTGTATATAGAATGTTCACTCGGGATTTTTCTTTTTCTTATCTAGATATTTCCTTTCTAAATAGAAACTCTCAAATGTAGTTGGTTTGGGAAAAATAAGATTTCTTTTAAAACTGAGAGGATACTATAATTAAATTGGTAAACGTTACCAATTAGACCAGGGGTGTCAAACTCAAAGCCCGGGGGCTGGATTCGGCCCATGGGGTGCTTAGATCTGGCCCATGGGGCCGCCCTGGAAACAGCAAAGGACTGGCCGGTGATGCCTCTGCCAGCAAAAATGGAGCTCCCGAGCTCAGTTTTCGTTGGCAGAGGGTTGCAGGATGCCGACACAGCCAAAAATGAAGCTCACGAAGGCCACAGGCAGCCCTCCCAAGCTCCATTTTTGCTGGCAGAGGGTTGCAGGACACTATGTCAGCTGAAACAGAGTGCAGGAGCCCATTTTTGCTGGTAGAACACTCAGGCCACCACAGGTGCTCTTGACATGAGTGACACCAAGCTGGCCATGCCCACCCTGGCCACGCCCACCCTGGCCCCCCGAGGTCAAACACAACCCTGATGTGGCCCTCAATGAAATTGAGTTTGACATCCCTGAATTAGACCAACTTTAATTATGTAGACTTCATACCACCATATCTTCCTCGACTGGCAGTAAAATAATCCTGGGAAAAATTGTTCTCTTTGCATTCAAAGAGAAGAGAAAATCCACATTTTAATATATACCCTTTAGCATTTCTCTTAAATTAAGAGGATCAGCTCACTTCAAATTAAAGCATGGACAATTAACCTACTAATTTTGAACTTGAAAGTATTAATAAAAACTAAGATTAACTAATACTGTAATTGCCAAAGTACTTACAGTGTAGAAATGGGAGACATCTCATACTAACATATAGTTCCCTCCTTAGATAGTCACAGTTATTATATGCCAGGTTTGGAAGGCAGCATAAAAACTTTAATATTGCTTAAAATATATGTTATTGAATTATGCTGAAGTCCCACTAACTTAGCAGGCCATCTGGAACATACGAATGTAATGTAACTTGAAGTTTTTAATCTGAGACAAAAATAACCTAAACTCTAATTGCCACATCTCAGATACTCTAAATATTTGGAGAACTTCTAGATATTTCTGAACAAAAGATATTTCTTTGTGGTAGTCTCCAAGTTTAGTTTTTTGCATCTCCAATTACAAATAATTAGCTGAATAATGGAGGGGCAGATCCTGGAGACCTGCTGTTGGTAAAAATAGATAATACTGGATAATAAATAAATGAATAGTCTGATGATGTCCTAATGCCTCTTTTCTATTAGAACTATTTTGAATATTTTCCAGCTTGTGTGTCAAGACAATCGTGGTCTGTTTGAATACTTTTTGAATGCTAGATTTCTTGAACATTAGATTAATTAATTCCAAACATCACAGATAAAGTTGAAAAACAAAATTTCTTTTTAGTAACAATGTCATTGCTTATGTCAGTTCTGCGTTTGTGTCTCACTGCACAGGTCACTGTTTGCTCAATTTGCACAAACGTTAACTTATTATAAATTCCAGACATGGTTGGCTGCCTTTCTGAATAGGTATTATTTAATTGGAAAGGGCAAGGCAAGTGTCATGAATTGGCCTGAAATATCAGCTTGGGTACCTCATTCTTGAGCCTATTAGAAGCAAACAATTGGGTGAGAGAAAAGAATAACTTTTAATGAAATGAATTAATAGGTTTAACCATTGCAATTGGTGGCCCTTTCCTTTCCTTTTTAAAATATGGGTTCTTTTCGGTGTTTTACCTAATTAGCTCAGCCTCCTTCAACAGAATGTCTTTAATTTCAAATTAGCAATGTTTTTTTTTAAAGGCTTGGAATGTCTATCTAGTTCTACACAGTTTATCACCTCCAAATAGTCATCTCTTCTGTTTTTTTTTTCATCCCTTCTTGTTATCATGGCTGTTAAGGTGAATATGGCCAAAAGGGTGAAAGGAATAGCAGCAGCAACATAATCTGGAAAGTGCCATATTTAAAAACCAAATATCCAAATACTTAATTCTCTAATATTCAAAATGTGTATAGCCTATTTCTTACTTCCAGAAATATCTTTAAAATTATAAACCAATTTTCCTGCCCCATCTCCTTTCTTTTCTCCATAAACATGGCCTAAACTTTTCTTTCATCGTAACTTCTCCTTTCATTTCTAACATTTCCCCTTCTTCTTTCTCTGTTTCTGTTTTGTTTTCCTGATCCTTTTAAACTTTGCATACATTCTATTAACGTAACTTAGCTTCTGTTTTGAGAAGCTGACTGCAGTGGCTCTTGGCTCCTGCAGTTTTGAACGGGCTCACTTTCTCAGGGATGGTTTCAAAATCAAAGATGCCTTCTAAGGTCCCAGCAGGAAGAGTTGTCTGTATAAAATTTTAACGATGGATGCCTCTTGATCCAGCCAAGAGGTGTTTTTTTTTAATATTGGAGAAATGTATAATTATGCAACAGCAGGAAAAAAATATATAGCATCATTATCGGATCCATGCATTTTAATTAAGAATACATTTGTTTAGAACCCAGGTCACATATCTTATCTGGAATAAATCCTTTATATAGGACAATCATATTTATCTTCTGTATTCTTTCCGAGGCTGGTATTAGGACTGATTTACAGTTCACCATAGTGACATTACTATGCGATTAATTATTATGCTGGTTTTATAACTGAAATTATAAAAGCACCGACATTCAGATTTAGAAATTATATTGCTCTTATGTTAATGGCCAAGGGATCTAATTCCCTCACGAAGTACATTTTAACATGTGGGTGCTGAACCAATGAAACTGTTTGCAGTGAAATGTGGCTTCTGCACTTGGTGTTTCAAGAACTTGGACTGGAGATCAATTTCACAGTTTATTATTTTCAACTCCAGATCCAAAGATCATGAAATTATGTAATCAATTCTGAGTTAGACAGAGAGCATTTTGGAAACCTCAGGCTCATTTGCCTGCATTCTCTTCCTTTCTGATGCTGTTACAACCAAACTTTTCAAACCTGGGAAGCAAGAACAACAGGTAGGCAAGAAATTTAAAGTAATCCGAGGATAGGAAATACTGTTCCAAATTATCATTTTCTCCGCCTCTGTATCATCTGTCAGAATGAATTGTTGCCCACTATTAATCAATCACTAACAATATGCAACCCTGGAGGTGGTTGGTGCCTTGATGGCCTTCCCCCTGTCTATTTACTTTTAAAAATATTTTCAAATGTTTTATTTTTCCCTGGCCCTTTTTTGAGGTAATTGTATTTACATGATTTTTAGTTTTTAATTATACACTGCCCAGAGTCACTCCATGAGTGAGAGGGGTAGTTTCTAAATTTGACAAGTAAAGATGAGAACTCCATATAAAAATCAAGATGGATAAATAGCAAATATGATTAGCTTTGCTTTATTTATTTCTTTGTTTATTTATTTATTCAATTATTTATTGCTAACATTTTAAGGAAGACTAATTAGATGTTCATACTCAGGGTATCAGTATAAATTGGAGTCATCCTATTAAAACTTCTAATAGTTTTTAGGGGAAGCTATAGAAATAAAATGGTAGAAGCAATCAGTTCCGAGCCTATTACTTGTCCTAAAAAAGTGATAACTGGAAGGGAAAGTGACTGCCATTTTCTGAAAATGTAACCATTATTATAGATAGAGGAAGTGAAAAAGGTTTGGAGGGGCTAATGTAATTCTCACATCAAGAAAAACTAGAACAATAGAAGTTTTTTACCTGACTTTAGAGCGAAGATGGGGTAGGGAAAATCTGATGATAAAATCAAAGACAATGTGAAGTAAATGTAAAAAGATATACTTTTCTCTGAATTTCTCTGAATATCTCTGAATTTGAGGCAATTCGCTAGCTAGAGAGAATTCAAGGCATTCACTCTATATGAAGAGATTTAAGGCTGATAAAATCCTTTCTCACATAACAAATGTTTCAACAGTGGAATTCACTGCCATCATGTATGAAGATGAGCGCCAATTTATTTCTTTATTTGTTACAGTTATTTCAAGCCTTTCCACCATCATTCCAACTTCAAATTGATGCTCGTGGCACTCCCTCCATCTTTTTTTCCCAACATGAAACATTGGGTTGATGGTTAGCCACTGGCCAAGAGTCAGCCAGTAAGCTTCCATCTCTGAGAGTAGACTTGAACTTCAATCTCTACAGTCATAATGTAATACCTCCACCTCAAGTGGTTTTTAAAAGGAAACTGTATTATGTAATGGAGGATAAGGCTATCAGTGGCTTCTAGCCTTGATGGCTGCTTATCATCTCATTAATCACAAGCACTACATTTTAACTGTCAGCTGCTGTAAAGCATCATGGTTATCATGTTCATGACTCTACCTCAAGGCAGAGCGTCATACCCTGACACAGAGTATGTTTTCCTCCAAGCCTTGATTTTGAAGAAGCATATGCTGGCATAAATTGCACTGCCCCAGTGATGGGAGTATTGTTTTCTTTACAGTTTTAATCATAAGTTGAGGAAAGTAATTAATGGACTCACTGGCTTTGCTTCTGCTCCCCTGGGCATCATATGGTGGCAAGAAGTAGAACCACTGAGTGCTGTTCTTACTTTGTGGTCAGGTGGGCTTGGACAGAAGTGAACAGGTGTTTGAGACCCCAGGTTTAACCTCTTTCCAGGTTACCCAACAATAGGTCACCAACACGGAGGCAACTTGTGCTAGTAAACAGTCGTTATTTGTTATGAGTCAAATGTTTTCTGAAAGAGCACTAAATTCCCTTTTCCAATCCTAAATGTAGCATTGTTCTGAAAGAGTGCTAAACCAGGTCAAACACTTACCCAGGTGATAGGAGAAGGACTCAAAATTATGTACGAAGGAAGAGGAAATGTTACCAGGATAATCAGAGGCAATCATGGCCAATGGCAAGGAACTGTAAGAGTTGTAATCTACAACATCTGGGGGAAAACCATATTTTGAACTCCTTTTTTCGTAGGTCCTAAAGAATTACCGAGCTCTGAGACTTTCCAAAAAGCTCTGAAAAGGCTTCTAATCAAGCTATTGGTTGGGACATGATGAAAATTGATGTCCACATTTGAGAGTGCATCTTCAGCTTCTTCTGAGTACTTCAACCCAACATTTCTGATTGGGGAAAATGTGACTCCTAAGAATGAGAGAAGGATATTTAGAGCTTTTAAGGGGCTTACGTTCGCTTGTTCTAGGAAGTGGTTTGAGAAGTTTGCTGATCGAAAAGAGTACCTAGAGAAGCAGAAGAGCATTCATACATATGAATCTCAGATAAAAATTGATAGGAAAGAATGAAATGAGGGTGTTTACCCCCTTATTCATCAGATGTCCAAAGTCATAGCTGTCAAAGCAAAGTAATAGCAGTTAGACTTATATACCGCTTTACAGTGCTTTACAGCCCTTTCTAAGGGGTTTACAGAGTCAGCATTTTGCCCTAAGAATCAGGGTCTTCAATTTACTGACCTCGGTAGGATGGAAGGCTAAGTCAGCCTTGAGCCCTTTCAGGATCGAACTGCTGACATACCATAAACACCAAAATATATACCATATGGAATCAATCCAATGGTCATTTCAGTTCTTGATCGACCAATAATCTATGTGCACAGCAATGTATACTATTCAACCCATAGTGTCTGGCAGAACTGTATTCTTCCCATATAGCATCTGGAGGGCAGATTTGTGATGTGCCTTTTCAGACAAATAAAAATGGGGTAAAAATCACCCACGGCTTTATGAATAATGCCTTTGAATGCTGGGCTGATAAATTTCCCCTAGCAGGCAGAACATTTTAAAAATCCCGAATACAGTAATAAATAACAAATGAATCATCAGCACTCTCAAAGGTCTGGAATGTTGAAGATGTTTTTGCTCTAACGTTCTGAAGAGCCACTAAGTGTAATTGCATGCAATGTTGCAAAAGGCAGCATGTTTTTTTTTTATTTATTGTAATAACAAATGCATGATGAATTGGAAATGTGCTACATACTGTTCCTATTTTTGGGGGGTTTGTGTGTGTAGAAAATTGACTTGCTCTTTTATTTCAGGTAGCTACTTTATTTCAATAACATTAGAGGGCTGATAACTTTTACATATTGAAAATTGCTTTTTTCAGTATTTAAGTTCCTTCCCAACAGTGGATGGCTTGATTTTCTATATTTGCATAACAAGTAGCAAAAAAAAAGGAGGAGGAGGAGGAGGAGAAAAAAAAGAAGGAAAGGGAAAGAAAAGAAAAAGAAAAGAAAAAAGAAAAGAAAAGAGACAAGAAAAAAGAAAAGAAGAAAAAGAATTTTTGAATTTATATCCCTGAATATTTCCCACCCAGGCAATTTATTCAATATACAAGAATGCTGAGCATTTTTCTATTGAAAATTACCTTTTCTAAATGAGAGAGTGCCCAGTCAAAAGTGTCATTTTGTGAATGTGACATCAGAATGTATGAAGGGACTAAGTAAGCCAAACTGACTATCTGACATGCAGATGGAGACAGGGATGTGCAGTGTTGTAATTGTTAGGCATTAACAAGTTATTAGTTGCTATGCATTCTGGTTTTTCTTTCCTTGTGCACTTCAGCCTAAAAAAACAAAGCTGAAGCCCAGTGAAGTTGGAAAGGGCATTATTTCACAATACCTGTTAGAGGTGGAAATGAAATCCTTGCAGTGTTATTGACAGCTCTGTGGGCAATCTGACAAAAACATAGGGCTCAACTTGGCGAACCATTTCCTTTCTTTCTTTCTTTTTCTTTAAAAAAAAAAGTATTAGGGATTAACGAAGAACAAGGGGGGAAAAAAACCATTTCTCCAGTACAGCAATTCACATTTGAGCTTTACAGAGTACATTCAATAACCTACCAAGAAGAAGGAGAAAGGGGGGGAAACCCCCCCCACCCAGCTTCGAACAACTTCATTAATCCTCAAATGTTTAAACTGAATTTATTTTAAATATATACCAGCCAAGCTCTCTTTAGATGGCTTAAATATAAAATATGCCCACGTTCTTGCGAAATGTTTGTTATGGGGAAAGGAGCAGAAAAAGATCTCAGGTAGGAACCTGTTTGAGAAGGATTTTTTTAAAAAAAAAGCAGGCTACAACTTCAGAAATTGAAATGGTTGTGAAAATAAAATTAGGAGGATGTCTGTCAGCGCTGCCTTTAACTCCCAAAAGAAAAACTGCATAGGCTGCATATGTTATCATAAATACATCAATGAAATAGATGAATTCATTTTAGCCATTTCAGCATCCCTTAATTCCCTAGAAATTATTATCCCCATTAAAAAAAAACATTTTTTTCTTTATTCTGACTTATTTTTTTAATAGCAGGAATGGGGAGTAGACAAAGGGTGATCCTCGGCCCACGACCACAAGTGAGCCCCAAATTTCTGTTGCTAAGTGCAACAATTATTGAGTTTTGCCCCCATTTTACAACCTTTCTTGCCACTGTTAAGTGATTCCCTGCAGTAAAGTTAGGAACAAGGTTATTCAGTGAATCTGGCTTCCTCATTGTCAGAAGGTTGTAAAAAAGTGATCATTTGACCCCGGGACATTGCAATTGTGATAAATATGAACTTGGTGCCAAGCGCCTGAATTTTGATCAGGCAAACACGGGGATGCTGTAATGATTGTAAGTGTGAAAAATGGTCATAAGTGACTTTTTTTCAGTGGTGTTGTAACTTTGAACCATCACTAAATGAACTGTGGTAAACTGAGGACTACCTGTACGTAGTTTATGCTGAGGAGCAACCATCTCACTTCGTGGCAGAGGAGCTAGATTAAGCAACCTCATAATTTGTCATCTCTTCAGACATGGAAGATTCTTCTAATCCATCATTAGCCAGCTTTATACAGATTATTTTTAGTTCTACCATTTTTCTGAGTTTGGGTTTAAAAAAATAAAACCCTGAATCATATATTCACAGAATCATTCTGGTGTGTGTTTTCCAATATATATTTTTTTTGATCTGTGGCAGCTGCTGGAGTAGTCCCTGCTGTTTTCAGAAGGAGGAGAGAGGAGGAAGGTAAGGAAGGAAGGAAGGAAGGAAGGAAAACAAG
>JANHFL010004200.1:66831-86749 GCA_032468155.1 Oxyrhabdium leporinum
GAAAGAAAGAAAGAAAGAAAGAAAGAAAGAAAGAAAGAAGGAAGGAAGGAAGGAAGGAAGGAAGGAAGGAAGGAAGGGAATATACACAGGTGAGGGCTACTAAATGCTTACTTGACTCTTGTTCTTTCCGGCTGATTAAATGGCCAAATTGGTCCTATGGTTATAAGAGATCATTATTGTCATCTTGTGTTCCCTTTCACTGTACTTTACATGAGGCTGCCCATGATAATTGTCAAGAAATTGCAAAGTGGCCATAATGCACCATGTAGGGTGCTCACCAGTACAAGATGTAGGGATCTTTAGGCCAGAGAATTCCTTTCAAATTCTCTAGGCCAACCTTAATTCTTGAATTGTAGGAGATTTAATTGTCACCTGCACAATGTTACACTGGAACAGCTGCCTGGGAGCCCAAGAATGTATTAGATTACTTCCTTTGAGGAATGCATAAAAGGTCCAGGTTCAGACAAAAAAGACTCCAGTTTTATCTTCTGACCATTCTCTGTATTCAGATTTTCTAAATTTCAAAAACCTGAGGGGAACTTTTAAAATAGAGTGTGCAAAAAAAAAAAAGTCACAGAAAACAAAAATATCTGAATAGTGGCCATGCCATGTAGAGTTGGTCCAGAGTTATCTGAAACCATGAGATGAATCAAAATCAGAATCAGAATACAGCTGGAAGGCACCTTGGAGGACTTCTAGTCCAGCCCCCTGCTCAAGCAGGAGATCCTTTACCATTTCAGACAAGTGACTGTTCAGTCTCTTCTTAAAAACCTTAAACTCTTAAAAAGACTCTTAATAATTTGGGTGGCATACAATTTTAACACATAAATAAAAATAATAAAAATAAAATAAATCAACTGCTTTTTGTATGTGTTATTTTGTATGTGTTATTTTGCGGAGGCCCCTGACATGAAATATTTTATTAGAATAAACATATAGCTTTCTAGTTTGACATCAGAAATAGTGTTGTTAATTATTGAATTGACATCCGACTTTTCTGTTTATTTTAAAATAAAACAGACTCAAAGTGTTAGAAAACAAATTATTCCTGCCCTCAAAATATGTCTCAATGAAGAGAATAGAGAGACTGACATCTTTTCCTCTTTGCTTCTCCTGTGCTGGCCCATAACTCACTTATAAAATTATCCCAAAAGGCTATTAAAGTGCTTTTAGACTTTGCCAGATGATTAGCATAATCTTTACCTAATCAAGACACTTCAGAGGAAAAGCACTAATTATGGTGCTTAAGTATGCCAATAGCTCATACCAAGGAAAGGAAGATTAAGTATTTCCTTGCTTGTTTTTTCCATGAGAGAGATGTGTGTGTGTGTGTGTTTTCTCTGCTTAATTCTTATGGTCGAGTTGCTTTTTAAATGAAATAAGGTGTAACGTCACTTGAAAATTATTTCCTTCTCCACTACTTTTTTTCCCCTTCAACTGGATGTCCCGTGTGACAAATCCTATGCAACTGTAGGGAAATTAAAGTCCTTAGTTTGGATTTTGAAAAAAAGCAGGAGAAGAAGAATATTGATACTTTTGAATGTTGGTGTTGGAGAAGACTCCTGAGGATACCATAGATGACCAGGAAAATAAGCAAATGGATCACTGAACAAATCAACTCAAAAGCCTCACTCAAGGCACAAATGACCAGGATCAATTTCTCATACTTTGGAGCCAATGTGAAGACTTAGATCTGTGGAGAAGGCAGTAATGCTGAAAAAAAGGTAGAAGGAAAGAAAAGAAGAGGATGACTGCCAGCAAGGTAGATGGACAATGAATGCTCTGTTTGAAGACCTGAAAACAATTCTAACTATGTGGTCGCTAGGAGTCCACAATGACTTGATGGCACATAATCAAACGTCTATGGAGATTCTCAGTCATCCAGGTCATGATTATCCCAAAGGTGTTTTTTCAAGAGGCAACTTGTTTTTCTTTGAAGAGGTTTCACTTCTCATCCAGAGCTGAAGAAGCTTCTTGGATGAGAAGCGAAATGTCTTCAAAGAAAAACAAGAAAGTCCAGTTGCCTCTTGAAAAAAAAACACCTTTGGGACACATAATCAAACATAATCAAAACCAAGGAGAAATTTCCTGACAGAACAATTAACCGGTGGAACGGCTTGCCTCCAGAGGTAGTTGATGCTCCATCAGTGGAGGTTTTTAAGAAGAGGCTGGACAACCATTTGTCTGAAATGGTAAAGTTCTCCTGTTTGATCAGGCAGTTGGATTAGAAGACCTCCACGGTATTCTTTTAATCAGAAATTCCTCAGATACTTTGCCTCCCTTTATCCACAAGTAAATTAACTAGAGCAGGGAAGGGGTGATGTATCAGATTTCAGTTCTGTCTTTGTTCCTATTCTTTATTTTATTTTGCCGGGCCTGATAGGGATAACTAAAAAAGTAAATAACTGCAGTGAAGTTATTTGATGTACTGCTAATTTCCCAAAGGAAACATCCACTATTTTCCTACCTTATTAGCAAAAAAGCAACCAATCCATGAGCTCCTGCTTCATTTCTTCTATTTACAAAGTATAACTTGATATGGTAAGTAAATGTCCACTCTTAAGTCAGCATTAACAATACTTTACTTTGCATTTGTGTAATGAATTGAAGACTTTTTATCTAGATTATTGTCACCAGAGGCAGATTCAGCAAGCGGAGAGTTCATCAAAACATTAAAACAGGCATGGCGATATCACAGCTCAAGCCCTTACTCTTACACCCTTGTGTTGACCTTGTGACCAATGTCAAAAGTTTATGTTGCAACACCAAGAGCCATGTTTTTCCCTTATCCAACCACAGGTAAAGTGACTATTATATTGCAGATGGATATTCATTCCAGCTGGTGTAAGATCAAATGAGCTCATAAGGGAGGTAATTTTGTGAGTTGGGGATGCCTCGGTTCCCCCCAACTGACTTTTCTAACTACGACTATGCCATATAGAACAGCTCTGTGTCAACTTTAATTTCTTTAGGCTTCCTCAGATATATGTTGTATTTATCTAATAAACATAAGTACACCATTATTCAAGCCCTTAGCAAACAATTTTGGACCAAAATGCTAGCAGAGTTTTAGAAGAAGGATAATAAAAAGCAAAGAAAGAAAAAAAAAGAAACTTTGATTTTAGGTTTTGTTGACTATCATAAGTTTGCTGTTATAGAAAAAGCTTGGAATACTTAAAAATGCAAAGCAAAGATTGAGGTTGTACTCTTTGCATTCTGCTGCACTGAAAAAAAAATGGATATCACTACTTTTTTATTCTTCCTTTTTCTCTGCATCCCTCTTTTCTCCTTTAATCTTTAATTTTTGTTTCCTTTTGCATTTTTATCTTATAGTAAACTTTAATGAAATAAAAAGAAGCACAGTGAAAAAGTCCTTATTTAAATAAAAATAAAGAGAAGCACAATAAAAAAAACCTACTTATTCAAATTATAAAAACAGTTTAAAAAGTTTTCTTGCACCATCCCATCACTTGAGTTCAGACCTCCTAATCTTTCTGCACCCTAATTAGTTTTACCCCAATTAATCTGCACCCAGACTGCAGCTGGTTATTACACGTTACTAAAAGAGAAAGTATCTTGTAGTTTAGTCCTTAATGGAATCTTTTGCCATTATTATTATGCCGGCATCTTGGCATGACATGGGGTTGGGTTATTTGAAGACTGCTTCTCCCCTATCTTGTCTACCCCTCCCATCAGTCTAGCATCTGTGAAGGAATGGCATCTGATGGGACTCAGAAAAAGATCATTTTCTCATCATCATTTCCCTTGGCCCTGAATGTTGGTCTTCCAAAAAGGCCTGAAGACACAGCTTTGCTATCTGCCCTGGAGATTCGGTGATGGTGATAGGGAGCTTGCAAAGTGGTTGTACTGTTTGTAAAAATGAGTGTGTTGTCCTGAAAATTATGAGGTTTTTTTTTTGTTGTTGTTGTTGTTTTGGACTATTTTGTTTTAGTATTTTTAACTTGCATGCCACCCAAAGTCATGTAGCTGAGATAATTACCCATATATCTGTATCTATATAGAAATTTATAATAAATACATTTAACAAATAAATCTTGTCCCATCATTGGTCATGTGGCTTCATGCTGAATTGGTTGAGCAGTAGAAAATGATTCCTGAACAACAACTATAAAGATTTGGTTTGGGGTTGTTGTTGTTTTTGTTGTGGGTTTGTTTTTTTTTGTATTTTGCTCTACAATTCCATTTGAACTCTAAAAAAATATCATTGGTATCTAATGTGTACCGATTGCTCTAACTAACAATTATCTTAATGGCACACATCCCAGGAATGTTGTGAACTCTCAGAAAAGACATCTAATATTAGAAAAGAATCAGTTTCTTTCTAGATTAAGTCATCGTTCAGTGTTCATTTACTAATTCTATTTTCATATCAATTTTTAATCATGTATACATTTGCATTATTTGGGGGAGCACCTCTCATTAAATTTGTAGTCTTGTACAGATTTTATCCTTGAATAAAATTCAAAGTCAACATGCATGCAGTTCCTTAGAAAACTAATTCGTTTTGGAGCCAAGAATTGTAATTCAAAATATAGACAAATGCAAAAATAAAAGAATAGCAACACTGCAAATGCTTATCCTACTTTGGGACATTTGAATGAAAACAATTCACCAAAAGATCCTGGCACCAAATGAAATCTTCAGGTAACCCTAGTTTATATACAGAAGAATCACAAAGCTGATCTTTTTTTCTACTTCCAAAAACATTAGTGAAGGCTTGTTGATTCTACATCTTTAAGAAAGGAAAATAAGACTATTATTAGACATAATCTGCTCACATTAAGCTCAGCAAAATTCAGAAAAGAAATTTTTATGGCCCTTTTTTATTCCAACCAATGCCAATTAAACATGCTAAAATGACTGTTTTGGGGCACATCGCTCAGTGAGGCAGTAACTGCCATTTACATGATATAAGCCTAGCCAGCATTTGAAGGAATACTTCCTATCTGAAGACATAAATTAATTGAGTGTTTTACTGCTTTTCATAACAGGGAGTGCTCATTTAATGTTCAACTGGAATGGTATTAATGAAACTTTCAACCAAGTCTATTTTGAATTGTTTAGCCCATTCATTTGCGTGTTTTTATCTGTGCTGCAAAGTACATGCAATATTTATTTGAAAGGAAGTGGGGTGTGAGTAAAGATAGGGAGCAGGATTTGATAACTGCATTTAGAGTGCTTAAGAGACAGCCCTGATAGAGGGAATTCCTGTCTTCTTTTAAAGGAGAAAATATATTCTTTGCTGCATGAGAACTAGTTACTGAGAACAGTATTTGCAAAACTGGACATATCCGGCCTTGAAAAAAAAGACAGGAAATGGGTAATGGCACTCTTCAAATGCCTAAAAAAGTGTCACACTGAAAGTCATTTTTTTCATTGCTTCAACATGTTAAACATGAAATAATGAACATTACAGGGAGACAGATTCCAACTGAATATTAAGAAAATCTCCCTAAGAACACTTTGACAGTGAAACAAATGACCTTGAGAGGTGATAGATCCTCTTTCACTGAATTTTTTAATAAATTGGAAACTTAAGAGACATAATAGAATGACAGAGTAGGAAGGGAACTTGCACAAGCAGGAGACCCTATACCACTCTGGACAAATGGCTATCCGTTCTCTTCTTAAAAACCTTCAGTGATGGAGAGCCCACAACTTCTAAAGGCAAGCCGTTCCAGCAATCTGAGCTGCTTTGATTTGGATCTCTGTATTAAGCGGAGAATTGGACTTGATGATCTAAATGTCCATCAATGCCTTTATAATTTTGACTTTGTTTTGGTTTATAGATAAGAAGAGACCAAATCTGAACAAGGCATGGGCACGTCATGCTAATCTTCAGTTTCTCAACCAACACATATGCTGGAGATCATAACTGAGATCCTATCAAACTGATTTAAAGATTTAACTCATCCAGCAGAATTTCTGCAAATTCTCAATACAGTTATAATATTATTATAATAGTCCCTTTTCTACTATGGCTCCCACCATCTGGAACATTGTGCTCCCAGAGGTGAGGTCTGCACCCACCTGTTTGGCCTTCCAAAATGGCCTGAAGACCTGAGATTGGCCAATTGGCCTGGGATCCCAATGGGGGCACATTGTTCTAGAGATGGTTAATGGACTAAGATAAAACTCCACCTCCACCTGTGTGCATCTTGTTCCCTTCCTCCTCATCTTTGTTAATTATAAAATCAATGTTAATGTTACTATTTATTGTTTTATCTTGTTGTTTTTATTGACTGAAAGCAGCCTAAAGTCACCTTTAGTTAGACAAGATGAGCGACCTATAAGCTTAATAAGTAAATAAATAATTAAAATAAGGCAGAGCTTTGCAGAAAATAGTTACTGATGTCCCATCTTACCAAAAAGTCTTACCCAACTCTAATATAATTCAATGAAATAGTAAGATTAAAATTCCAACCAGGACATTCTGCAGATACATCTGAACACAATGGTGCTTTGGGAACTTCTATTTATCCTATTTTAATCTCCTTAAGCCATCAAGTTTCAGGATATTATTTGTGCATGTGCGAACAGAGAGGATGTTGCTTTACTCCATAGGTACCATTTAATGATGCCAAATTAAAGCAAGGTTCTCAAACATCATAAAGCAGTATAAAGAACTGGATTTGGGGCTGTCATTTGAAATGGCAGCCTCAGGTCAAGCATAATGTATTTCCATGTCCCAGGCAGGTGGCTACATAAATTAGGTTGCCTGAGGCTGGTCCTGATACTTTTGCAAACCTATATTTTCAGACATCTATTTCCAAAATAGTTCCTAATGCTTCATGCTTTTTTCTTCTTTTTTGGGTGACAGATGGAAAAATAGACTTTCATAAATCTTATATTTTGCCTCTTGGTATATATGTGAAATGCTCTTTCTCTTTTCTAGATCTTGCTCTATTTCCACTGATAATCTCATTTGTAGCTGACAACAGAAAGCCAAGGTAATTAAATGTATTCAGGGTTTTGTTTTTTAAAAAAATCACCTTTCCATCTTCCATTCTTGTTGATGTCTTTCTGCGCTACAATTTTTTGACACGTGCAAAATGTTTAAAGTTCAGTCTCACTGGATCCTGATAACATCATATAATTAAAGAATGTTATTTAGTTGTTTGGTGGCTTCCAACTCTTTGTGATCACACAGGCATTACCCCACCAGGGCTGTCTGTCAGTAATTACTTCTTTGAATTCTTGATGCTTGTGCTTCTGTTTGTCATAGCGGGTTTAATGCAATTGCTATGTTCGATGGGTCTATAAATGGCTATATCCAGTTCCAATCCATCAAATATTTTCTATCAGTCTTACTTTCCTTTTGCTAGGTTGAAATTAAACTCCAAAGTTTATTGAATAAGATCCCATTTCTTTGGAACTGTTATCACTTGTAAGATAAAATTGGTTTGGAAAATAATTATAGGTGAAATACAGTTGTATAAGTCGAAATGTGAAATGTTTCTGCACCAAAATTTGCAGTTGACAGTTGATTTACTTAAGGGAAAAGTCAATATTAGCATGGTGATTTTCATCAAACAGTTTGTCTATGGCGATTCTCAGTCAACCATTCTCCACCACCCAGTCAGAGCTGAAAAAGCTTCTTAGATGAGAAGCAAAACATCTTGAAAGAAAAACCAGAAAGTCCAGTTGCCTCCTGAAATAGCACCTTTGTCTCATCAAGCAGTGTTGGTCATCATCTTGACTTTTGACCCTAGCTCCTGATAATACATTTGTTGAAAATGGGTGAAATTTGATGCCTTGAGTTCATGGATAAATATATTATGTCTCCATACAAATAAACTATAATTATATTTTTAAAATTTATAATTTTGACTTTGCATTTTTACCTGACCCAAACCATTGTCAGTTTGTCTACATTCTTCAAAATGTCTTGCAAGACAAGACTCAATTTGGTCTAATGGTTAAAGCACTGGGCTAGAAAATAGGAGACCATGAGTTCTAGTTCTGCCTTAGTCAGGAAAGCTGGCTGGGTGAGTCACTCTCTCTCTCTCTCAGCCCAACCTACCTCACAGGGTTGTTGTGGTGGGGAAAATAGGATGAGAAAGTTGTGTTCGGATATGTTCTCTGCCTTGAGTTATTTGTAAAAATAATAAAGGTGGCATATAAATAAATAAAGTAAATAAAAGATAAATGATGTTGGCATCTAACATTTCAACAGCATTCTCATTATCTGGGTAGCATTGGATTCCATTTTTCTTCCCTTAATTTCGAGACAAAATTCCAACCTCAGGCAGAAAATCCAATTAAGTTAGTTTCCTTACTGTTACTGTAGGGGGACCTTAGAATGGAGCCATTTCTTTTGTAACCCATTTATTTGGAAGGCTAACACTTCCTTTTAACTGACTATTTTAATTGTTAGGGTTTTTTTTAATTGCCTGGTTACCTGAATGCATGAAAGTCAATCTACTTTCCTCAAGCCAAAAAATTGCTCTGAAGTTGGGATATCCTGATTTAGAAAACCCACAAAATAGGAGGTGACACAAGAGCTGTGAAGAGCTAAGGTTCTGAATGATACTTAGGGTGGTTTTGTTACAAAAAGAATAATTTTTGAAGAATAATTTTAAGGTTCTTGTTAAGGCATTTTCTTAAAAAAATATTCAAGTTCCCACTGAACTTTATCCCACTTAATCAGCTTGGAAAGGATAATAGGAAAATATGTTCATATTAACCCAAAGGTGCTCTCTTTCAAAAGGCAACTGGACTTTCTTGTTTTGCTTGAAGGCGTTTCGCTTCTCATCCAAGAAGCTTCTTCAGTTCTGATTGAATGATGGTGAATGGAAGGATTTATATGCCTTGCAGTTCTCTGGTCATTAGTATTCTTTCTGAGAGTTGTGTTTATGACTAGATGACTGCAAGGGATATAAATCCTTCAATTTTAGTTAATATTTATTGTTTTAATGTTTTATCACTTTGCTTTGATTGACTGTAAACCACCTAGAATTGCCTTCAGGTAACATGGGAAGTGTATAAGTTAAATAAATAAATACTAAACAGGCAGGACAGAGATTGTGGCTCTTTTTTTCCTGTTTCTGTCATAAAATTCTGCAAATGACAGGGCTTTGGAATCACTGAGGGTTTCTAATTGTTTCTCAGTACAGTTATAACAGTTACTAAAATATTTTCTCCTGTAGTTCAAAACTCAACCCAATTACATCTGACACAAGTATAATTAATAATTTAGGATAACTAAAGTGCTACTGAGTAATGACAGGAAGTACCGTAACCCGTTATGTTATCTGGAATGCCACCTTGTCATTGTTGAAATTGGATAATTATTTGCTCTGCGTTCAACAAACACACAGGATTTCCATTTCCAAATGATTTCCCTGTGCTTCAGTAGATTTTATAGAGATAATGTTAACTCCCTAACCATTTCAGGTGTAAGGAAAAGCTAAAAAATCATTTTGGAGTGCCATTTTTAGACAATGCTTTACGTAGGCTGTGCTGATGGATGATTTATTCAATGAATCTCAAATGTCTCAATTGAACTGCTCTAAATGAATCTTTCATTCGATAGTTTTGCATTTGAAATCACTCTCTTATCTGTCAGTTCTCTTATGTCTGAAATGGTTTAAATTGTAATGTATACACTAGGACTAGGACTATATAGCAAATAGGAAAAACAATGTAGGGAATTGCAGCACTTTTCAACAATGAAAAGACAATTGCACAAGCAGTTTTGGAAATAGTCAAATTCTAATCCATCAGTTAATTAAAGTTCTAGTTCAGAGGAAAAGCTTCAGTCTCAGGTAGGAGACCTGGCATCAAAAAAACCCCTTCAAGTGCTGCTATAATTTCCCAGGGGAAAAGGAGATATTAATGTCATACAGGGAAGTCTCATGTGGACTGAGGATATGGCTGATACAAATACCTTCCAACTTTGTATTATGACTCAATCTAGAGGAAATACTTAAATCAGTTCCTGAACTGGTCTAATTTTTACTCACTAATTGCTTCTCCCAGAAAAAATAAAAGTCTGAAGTTCTTTCAAGAGAAAGAAGGAGGGAGGGAGGGAGGGAAAGACGGAAAGAAAGAATGAAAGAAGGAAGGAAAGAAAGAAAGTTATCTCTTATCTTTATTTCTATTCTTCTTCTATAAGTGTGCGCATACAGACACAGATCCACAGGTACACACCCATCTACATTTTAAAAAAAATAATGGATTTTCTGGCTTGTCTTCATCCCACTCTACATTATCATAAAGGAAGATACAAGATAAATGTGTAAGCTTGAAAAGGGTCAAAGCTACCTTAATTTAATGATAAAGAATCACAGTGAGACCTAATAAAACACAAGAATGGGTTTTTCAAAATTAACTGGTGGTTGAATCCACTTACATGGAAATTGCTGATAAAGACATAGCAGGAAACGAAGCCTAATCCAAATTCTGAAACATAACTAAACCCATTCACCTTGAAAACATGGTTTTTTTCTTAGTTTGCCTACCATGCAGGAAATTTTCTGATTGCCCAATTATATTCCTGCTAGTTAGCACTTGATGGACTCCTAACAAAGCCTCGCAACAAAGAGGATTTGTAGGAGGGGGGCATGTCTGCAGTAGCGTAAAGTGTGGGGGTCCTTGGTACTCCCTGAGATTGGTTGCTTTCTTGCAGACATTTCATCATCCAAACTAGGTAACATCATTAATGCTAGCAGGGAGTGGGGTTTGCTCTCAGTTTACATACAAGTGACGTGCTCTGTTGTTGGTGGTGGTTGTGTTCTTGATTGTTCCTTGACCTATAGGAGCTGAACCTTTTCCAGTCCCCAATTACAATCACTCTCTGGATGAATCATTTATATATCATATTCATGCAAAAATTTCTACTTGCAAAAGAGGGAAAACATTACTTTTAAGCCAGAAGGCTAAAGATGTCTTAAAGCTTCCTTTTCTGGAGATAAGATGAAAATATAAGGATATGACAGAAAAAAATAAAGACAGTTATGGAGAAATAGTTGTTTCAGGAGTGGGGAAAAAAACCCTGTAAATATCCTTTGCTCTGAAGCAACAGGCATGAAAATGGGAAAAAAAAATAAAATATTTGGAAAAACTGCCATGCCTAGATGATTCATATTTTTAACTAAACACGTAAATTATATGTTTTCATTTTTTTAAACAGCCCCGAAAGATACTTTTGCAGATCTGTCTAGTCCTATTGTGAATCATTAAAATCTTTTCAAATAAACAAATGTGTTAAAACGTTTTTAAGACAAAGTGATTCAATATTTTTATTTTTCATCTTAGGAATCCTTGAGGCAACTTCTAAAAAAAATGGTAATAGTCATATTTGCAACATCAGACCAAGATAGTTTCAATATGACAAGTGCTTTAAATATACAGTTTGTTTACATCTTGAAGCACAGAAGCAGATATTTGTTTCACGAAACCTATGGGGCAAATTAGAGTTTAGGAGAAGGAGTATCAACCCAATTTAGCTAATTGGCACTCCCCATGCTGCATGCTGAAGCTTCATGGAACCACGAAATGTACGGATTTGAATGAGAAGACATGAACAATTCTTTTCTTTCCCTTCCCCTCTTTTATAAAATTAGAATTTTTGCTGATTTTATTTAAACTTATTTAAACGTCTGTAAGATTGCTCAGAAGAAGGTGTTTTTTACATCATTTTATGCAAATCTCCCCTGTCAACTGATGAGGAGTGGGAGAGAAAGCAGGTGAATGAACTGAAGGAATGGGCAATTTGGAAACCTAGATGATTTTTTTTAAACTCTTCTTAAATAGACATGAATTCCCATTTAGATGCACAGTGTGGGTTGAGAGGATTGAATTCTAAGAGCTCAGTCTAAAAATGTTAAAACAGGATTGCCTTAAATTGCATTAAAATCCACTATAAACGACCTGGTCTATTGGATTTAGCTGAAGGTCTAGGTATATAGACCACCTGATCTCCCACCCACATTTCTGAGTGTTCTGTGAATTAGTGAGCACTGATAGCATTTGGTATGCACACCTATTTTTCTACAGAAGGATATGCTTATTTGCTATAGGCTTTCTTCTCTATTTATTCTATTCCATAAATAACTCAATATTTATTCATGATATTCTGTCACAATTGGAATGTAAAGAGCTGCTATCTATTATAGGTATCATAGACTTCTGCCTGCTAGGAAACCAAGCATAATAAAGAAAAAAATAAACCTTGTTATATGTAACATTAAAAAAAAAGGATGACGCCCTAGGCTGGATTGGAAATCACTTGTCAGCATAGCAAGCCAATCATCCATCTATAAATGATACATTCTGAAAAACAGATGTAGGTTTTATTCATTAATGCATGAGATACATTTTGTGCAATGTATAATTTTTTTAAAAAAGTACAGAACCAGCACTGCAAAATTAATTTCCAGGAACAGATTTCATTGGGAGCTATATCAAAATGAGACCATTTATTTATGAACGGTCTGTACATTACCTATTTTGAAAAAGAACAGTTTTGCAAAGCAATGCCTTTGCTATTAGCAATAATTAAGCATTTCAAATCAAATAAATAGTAGAACATAAGCATAATTAACTTGCCCTTAAAAATGTGTGGGTAAGAGAAGTAGTTTTCCTAATAAAGCCTCTTTAAGAGAGAGAGTTAAAACGCTCTGTTGACAGAACTAAACAAATGTTTATAAGTAAGTTAAAAAGACCTAACTCAAAGGGGAATGAAGAATAAATGTGAATACAATGATCAGTGATGAAACTTTTACGAAGGAATATGGGGAAAAAGTGATGAAGGAATATGGCAAAGAAATTTATATTGAAATGACAGTGATATATCAAAGAGTGAAGCTAAACTGAATATGCATGTCCAAGAAAAAAACATATGATGAAAATGAAGTCACCAGTGTTGTAAGATTGTTGAAAAACCAGTTGATTGTATACAGGTAGTGCTCAATTTATAACCATTCCTTTAGTTACCATTCAAAATTACAACAGGAAGCCAGACTCGCTTAAGGATTGGGTGATTAGCTTAACAACTATGGCAAAAAAAGATCATAAACTCACTTGACAATTCCTTGTTTAGCAATGGAAATTTTGGGCTCAATTGTGGTTGAGTTGAGGAGCACCTGTATCTGATTATATAACTGAAGAAATATTAAAATACATATTGGCTTTTAGAATGGTGCTGTGGCTTGTTCAACATGTGTGAAGAGTTGCTCCTGTGCCAGAGAATTGGAGAAATGTTGCTGTTGATTGTGTATTTGTTGGAGAAAGGATTGAACATCATACAGAGTTATTGGCTGATGCCTGAATGGTTTGAAGCGAATATTAGGTCACATTGAGAAACATGGATCTGAAAATTCAAATTTAAAGAAGAGATCTGATAGGGAAAATGAAATCTATAATTACTGTGTAAATTATACAGAAATGGTGAGTGAGTAAAACTAATATAGTCAATGAAACAGTGAGGAATGTATTTCATCCTTTACTGTGCTTTACATAATACAGAGTACCCTGATTAGGAATAGCTTGATTGATATGACTATATCCTCCTTATTTCTGACAGTCAGATGATAACTCCAGGATCAGTCTTTTCAATACACCTGTATAAACAACTCCTAGTCTCCCATCTTGGAACTCTCCATCTTTTGCAATTTTATAATGTTGTTCTACATTGAAAAAATAATAATAATCTTAAATTACCTGGTTTATAGTGTTTATTATATTGATTAAATTAGAGCAGCGTTGTGGCCTAGTGATGAAGACACTTGGCTCCATTTTGAAAGGTTGAGAGTTCAATCCTAGTTGTAGCAGCAGATATTTCTTAGGGCGCAAAGAAAATATCTGCTGCAAACCCTGTGTGTCGTCAGGAAGGGAATCCGGCCAGTAAACACTCAACTCTATCCAGTCTCCCCGACTCTACCCCGAATTAAGGGATCACAGGTCATAAAAAAGGGAGTTTATTATATTGATTAAATTGTATACTGCCCAGAGTCCCTCTCTATGAGGGAGATGGGCAGTTAAGAAATTTGATATATAATAAAGTTGCTCAGCGATATGAGTGATATGATCAACCGGGTGTTCCTATATTAGTGTCCTGTTTATTGGCAGCAATGAAAACATGATGATGAATAACTGTGTCTTTTATTTGCTCCAGCAACACATTTCTGGATACTGTTTCCAGAGATGCACTGTCCTTTTAAGGTACTTCCAGCTACTGGCTGTTACAAATTTAAGTGCTATTTTTCTTTTATACCCACAGTTATTCTTTCTTCTACTCATAGATAGGCTTTTTACACTGTATCTTAGAAAAGTCCTTATATTTATAGTCTGATTTTATACTCGAAACCACAGGCTGTCCAGATGGAATAGGTTGAATGTTCTTCTGAAAAAGATGGTGGTATAGGTAGGACACAAAGCCTTTGATATTTAATAAATAGCAAAGCCTTTTTGTACATACACTCGGCAGTCCAGTGGTCCAGTGTTTGGTCATTTTTTTCTTTACTTTCTTCTCACTATTTGACTCACCTTTCAGAAGAGGCTTTTCAACTTGCATCGCTTCAAATTTGTATAGAAATATAATATATATTTTTTACTGATTCAGACTAGACAATTGTCTCAGTTCAGTGTTTCATTTCCAGTAGCAATTAATGAGAAGCTTACAATATATTGAAAAAATGCTTACACCCTCCAAATCTTTTCATGAGAGAGATACTGTTTTAAATCCAGAGGCCCATATCCATAGATGGTGCTATCTTAGTAGAAAACAGATCTGTTTATTTAAATTTGCACACACAATTTTCATCAGCGCCCACCTAAAATTTTTCCCATATCCTCCCTTTTTCCATTCTGAGTATGATCTCCCCGTATTCTTTAGCAGATGCCAAAATTTCTGAGAATTGAGATCTACCCATAGGTGTGGGGTCCAGTTGGAGAAGGCTACTATAGTTCTTAGAAGGTACTAAGTCTTATGGATTAGCAGATGGATAACAGAGGTTAGAAAAACATATTTAGCTAATTGGTTTTAGAAGGCTGCCCAATTCCAAAATTACTTAGAGTAGTTTACATAATTGAAAAGAAAAGAGAAAACAACAATTAAAAAAAAACCTTACATCATTCTTATCATGCTCCAATTGTGTCATCAAAAGCAAACTAGATTTAAATTAGATTTAAAGTTTCAAAATAGCATTATTTATTGGCCAGTGTTTGTACTAGCATGTCCAACTAGTATTTGTTGAGGATTCGTCCTCTGTGAATCTGGCCTAACCTTTAGGTGTCTGCCCAAATAAATTCAGAAGGTAGAACAAAGCTTAACTTAAAAAAACAAAAACCACAGAATTTCCTTACTGTACTGGCATAGTTGTCCTTTCAAAAGTAGGATCCTGATCCTACCATGAGTAGTGATTGAATGTATTTGTCCTTAAAAATCCTCTGTTTATATTCTTGTTTTGAATTAACAAAAATTAGTTCAAAAGTTCACTTGTATATGAAGAAAAAAATGAATTAATATATTTTAATAACGTTCTCAATTGCAACCTGCTTGATATGATTTTTAAACAAATTGAGACACGATACTTTTTAAATTCAAACAGTCGCAATTGCTTTGGATGTAACATTATTCTCTAGGAGCCTGCAAATAATGATCATACTTACATGGTTCAGACCACTGATTTTTACGACTTGCCAACCGGGTTGAAAGACTAGCTGAGTAGCCTTTAGAACTAATGAAGTGAAAGGAGCATGCATTATCAAAATGCAAAGGACATCAAATGCTATGAAAATGAAGACAAATTATAGCTAAATGGTACAAAGAAATACTCCGTTGGAACTTGGTACAGAAAAAAAGAGTTTTTATATTTATACCAAAGACGTTTTTGTTAGATTTTGTTAACTTTATTTGTCAGTGGGATAATATCTGCACAACAAAGGACACATGTAAAACATCTAATGAAACAGTGGTTTCTGCTCTTCTGCAAAGTAAATCTAATTTGGCTTCATTGTTAATTGGTGATTATTTAAATAGCACCGATTTGGGTTAAAGTCGCATTGTTAAAGTTCATTATATAACTCTCCCCACCCCACACATACTGAGTGACACACACATGGTATGTGAAGCATAAACAAGTGATTTGATTAGGGGATTCAATCATAGAACTCCTTTGCATTACATCTAATGGAATTTTCTAATCAGTGTGATGTGTCAAATTGAATCAAGTACATTCAAGCACTTTAAAATGATTTGCTTTTAAATAGTAATTCTTTTGAACATTACCATTAAAAAGCTAAAAACTAATACAAACTAAAAAAAATACAAGAACAAAAAGAAAGCGTATGCAGATTTTTTAAAAAAATATAAAGAAAATTAAGAAAAAAAGTATAATAAAGAAAAATAAAATAAATATATAAATACATTATTTTCTCCTTCATTACAAAAAATATAAACAGTTTTTGTAACTTATCACTTTTTAAAAAAAAAATACATAAAACCATCTCTTCTTCCCATATCCCATCTCTTATTTATAAACAAATCCTTAAAACCTCTTCTTTTAGTCCTGATCAGCAAATATCCATTAAGGGTTACCAGAGATAAAATATCTTTTTTAACCTTGATCAAATGAACCCACTTTGTATTCTTTCCCTTTACTTTAGGGAACTTGATCCTCATATAATGTTTTAGAACTTGGTAACTTTCTCATTTTTTATTTGTCCCTTCTCACACATAAGACTAAATTTATTCTGCTATTCTTTTTATTTGAGTTACAATTCTTGAATGACCTCTACCTTTCCCCAGATCTACACCTTTTTGGCTTCCTCCTTCTTAATTTTTAGTTCATTTGGATTATGGAATGGGCAGGCATTACACATTTAAATAATAATTATTTAATCTTTGATTTTGTCTCTCTATCTTATTTGTAAAATAAAGTAGGGCAGAAGTAGGAAAGATAGACACATGTTGTTCATCTCACTAAAATAGTGAGCTTTTCATACACACACAGACACACAGAGAGAATAGTTATGCATGTCTCTGTCTCCTTCTGATTAAATTGGCGACTGGTGCGGTTTATATACTACTAGAACATGAAAATTTATAAGGCTGAGGCTGCTAATCTCATGTCTATTTAGCCAGATGCTTCCTCAGATAGATGAAGACCTTTTTCTCATCTAATGATCCAAAGGTAAGGAAGCCACTGGTCTTATAATTATAAGCGGTGGGGAAGTTAGATTTATTAGGTCCCCCTGTTTGGGGGAGGGGGATTAATGTACATGTTGGTTGGCTTGGAAAGATAATATGTAGAAACAATATGTAAGATCTTGCTTCTCCAGTCTTTCCAAGAAAGCAGAACTCTTGAAACTGAAGTCATTCCAAAAGGAGCTTTTATTGAAAGGCTTGTGATAACAAGAGGTCTAGTCAGGAACTAAATTTTCCCATTTAGAAACAGCAGTTTAAAGCAGTGCAAACAAAAGCTCTCCCACAGCACAGCAATGCAGGAAACAGAAACTTCACATAGAGATTTCTCCAAATAGGAAATAGAAACAGAAGCTTCATATAGCGATCTCTCCAGGCCTTCCCCCTCCTACCAGAATGCCAGTATCCAATAGAAGTATATGGGACCTGGCTCAATACTTCTCTGCAGCAGTAGAAAAATAGATATGTCTGGAAGTTCAGAATCAGTGGCACTTTCACTAGTAGAAGTCTCCCCTGAAGTCTCTCTCATCACCTTCAGTGGTAAAGGGCAGGTAGAATTCTTTAGCAGCATCCAACAATCTTTTCCACTCCAGTTTCCAATATGAGCAGCAAGGTGATGACCCCCTTTGGTTCAAGTTCAAGACATCTGAAAAAAGAAGACCACCTCAAGGTTCTGTTGAGCTATACCTTTCTGAAAGTGTAGGAAAAAAACAGTCATCAGTCACTCTAATTGTTCAGTATTTGAAATATGGCCACAAGATTTAACTCTGCAATCTTACACCAGCATTGCAGTTTCTATATCACCGTTACCTGCGTAAATTTCTGTTTGACACTCAGCACCAAGTAAGAGCTCAAAGCTTGACCTCCAGAATTTCCCTTCTTCTTGTCTGGTGTAGCTTTCAGTCTCACCAAGCTAAACTTATGTAAAGTGTGGTTTTTTTTAAATCAGCAGTGGTGTTTGAAGAGTGGATTAGATTGTATTCCCATGGAATCTGTCCTGTTTTGGCTCAGAATAGGGGGTGACTTCTTCCTCCTATGGGAAGCTTCCAGTCTGAAGATGATTGAATTGCATGCATGTGGCAGTCAAAGCAAGCGGTTATCCCAAGTGGGCAATAAAAGGAGATCAAATGCAGGCAGATGGCAAAATGAGAATCATTACCCACTTGTACATTTGATTGAAACATGACCATGCCATAAAATAGATAGAGAGGATACAGAGGTTCAAAAGCATATTGTAATTTTTTACTGTTGAAGGAATATTAAAGCTCTGTGATCCCAGTACTGCCTGGTCTTCTAACCCTAGCATTAAATTTAATAATAATAATAATCTGAAATCCTTTCACAGTTGAATTCTATCTTTATGTTCGGGCTAATCAATATTACTTTGATATTACATTATAGAGTTTCTTGCCTGAAGGAATAACCTAGATCAGGACTCCAGATAATAAGAATGGCTGAAGCAATGATGTGTGTTTTTATTGCTTAGTAACAAACAAAAAAACAAAAAACAGAGCATTGTTGGTATGCCTTTTCTCACAATGGATGGGATTTGATCCATTTGGTATACTATTTCTGCCTCCAATCGTAAATTCACAGATGCCTCAGAAATCTAGGAGTGAAATTAGTTGACCAAATACTCTGAAAACTGACATCTCAGTTGTTCGGTATATATAAACCCTCTAGATTAAAAAAAAATCAATTTAAAGGAACAAGGATTTACCTTGGAGGTTTTTCTTTTAAGCATTGCATAATTGTCTTCAATATTCCACTTATACTGCAGCTTTAATATGGGTATTATGCTCCCTTTGGTACACCTTGGCTATTTCCCTGTTAGGCAGGAGAACCAACCCTTTAAAGATGCTAATCAAAATTATGCAAAGACAAAGAGAGAAAGATGAGATGTGTTTTCTTTTCAAAAAACTCCTTGGAGGATTTTCACTGAAAGTTAGGCTTGGGATTCTTTGTCTCCTATTCAACAGATTTTCTCCTCTGCCATTCAAGCCAGGATCCAAAACACCACCCAGGGTGAATGCTACCTGTACTTTAATTTACCCTTTTCCTGTAAGCAGCACGCCTTCCCCGCAACATCAGACAACTAACAATGGCTGAAACAACACCAGTTTGACTGGGATGAGGCCAAAGTCATCAGCCATACCAAAACCCATCAGGCGTGCAAGTTTGTCGAAGCCTGGCATTCTACTGATGGGTCAATCAACAAACACGTTGACTTAGAACTGGCATACAAACCGATAAGGAAGCAAACCATCTGAATCACCATCACATCAGAACTGCCCCCCCTCCCAACCAGTTGAATTTTGTGCCTCACAGCAGCCAGTCAGAAATCACAAAGTCACAAGACTAGAATCAGTCTTGTGACCAGTCTTGTGATTTAATCAGCCTTGTGACTCAATCAGTCTGGTGATTCAACCACATAAACGAACAAGGCTCTTCACCCAAAAACCCCCGCTAAAGATGTTACCTAGCATCAAGTGGGGCATGTTTTAAGAAGCAACTTTACTTTTAGGCCTTAGATTATATGTGGACCAAACAGTCACCCTCTCTGAGCCCAGCCCACCTCACAGCGTTGTTGTTGTGGGGAAAATAGAAGGAGGAAGGAGTATTAGATATGTTTGGTGCTGTGAGTTGTTTATAAACAAATAAAGGTGTCATAAGGCCACTTCTGCTGATTCAATCTAGCGGTTCAAATCCCACCAGGCTCAAGGTTGACTCAGCCTTCCATCCTTCCGA